>JBBMOL010000555.1:13561-113841 GCA_037954665.1 Laguncularia racemosa
GATAAACAAAGTGCTGCCTATTTTTCGTGAGAATTAAGGTTCATACTCTAATTTTCATAAGACTCTTATCAATTCTTTAAAGATTGTGGCAAGTGGCAACTTAAGGATTTGTGAGTCATATTAATTCCTTAGTTGATTCTATTTCATGCTAGTATGTCATATCTAGTTTTGATTTGGATTGTGTCCTATTTGTTCTTGATTTCTCGTCATTTTTAGGGTCAATTTTATCATTGGATTGCTTGCAATTTAGTGAAATTAGATCCTAAATTGTATTGTCCTTGTGAAGTATTCAATTTTAATGGAATTTGCTATTATTGCGTGGAAGCTTTTGTATAAGGGGTTCATGCCATTTTTCTGTATTCTTGATCATTGGATTTCTATTTGTTCTTGTATTGAGTGCTTAATCTAATTGAGTACATCATCATTTGGTGTTAAGGTTATTTGATTTACAAATTGGATTCAAAAGGTATTAGGGTTTATGCCACTTGTGGAGGTGTTGATCGGAATTGCTTCATTTATTGTGTGTATATGCTTTTGTCAATTAAGGCATATCATTTTCTATCTTGGATTCTTTTTCTGACTCACCCTCTGCCATAAATATATTTTCATTTGGGAATTAGGCTTGTGATTTTCGGGAATCTCCGTCGATTGGGTACTCCACCAATTGATTTGTTAATGTCTACTCCTTCAATGAATTTTAAGTTACGTATGTGATGTTAAATTTTGATAGGAGCATTTGCCATTTGGAAATTCTTCCCAACAAAATAGGTTTCTCCACTAAATATTTTAGGGGATCATGTTTCATTAATAGTTCAATAGGATAATAGAGAGTATACTGTCTCAGTCAATGCATGACCTAAACTAGTGTGCGACAGGTTCTTTCTATTTCAGAATACTTCTGCTCCCCTTCCGTGAATTTCTTACTCAAATAGTATATGGACTGTTCCCTTCCTCTTTCATCTTTTTGTCCCAGTACACATCGCATCAACTTGGGAAGTATTGTGAGGTATAAGAATAAAGTCCTTCCCGATTTTGGGACTACTAGAATCGGATGGTTCATAAGATACTCCTTGATCTTCTTATATGCCTCTTCGCATTGGTCATCCTATTCCACTGTAGCGTTCTTTTTTAGTAGTCGAAATAATGGACGGCATTTATCCGTGAGTTGTGAGATGAACCGAGCTATGTAATTTAACCTTCCTAATAAACCTCTTACCTCTTTGATGGTACGTAGAGAAGGCATTTCTAGTATGGCTTTTACTTTATTAGGCTCAATTTTAATGCCTTCTCGACTTACAATGAACCCTAACAGCTTACCAGATGTGACCCCAAAGGTGCATTTCTCTGGATTTAACTTTAATTGAAACTTTCTTAACTGTTCAAATAGTTTCCGTAAGACAAACTCATGGCTTTCTCCTTCTTTGGATTTAACTATCATGTCGTTAACATATACTTCAACTTCTCAATGCATCATGTCATGAAGTATTGCCACCATTGCTCTTTGATATGTTGCTCCAGCATTCTTTAAACTGAAAGGCATGACTTTATAACAAAAGGTACCCCAAGTCATGATAAAGGTCGTCTTGATTTTATCTTCTTCTACCATTTTTATTTGATTATATCCCGAGAAGTCGTCCATAAATGAGAAGAGATGACTTCCTGTGGTATTGTCTACCAAGACATCTATGTGAGGTAGAGGGAAGTTGTCTTTAGGTGTAGCATGGTTCAAATCTCATAAATCCATGCATACTCGTACTTTTCCATTTTTCTTTAAAATAGGAACTATGTTCACTACCCATTTTGGATAGTTCGATACTTCGATAAACCTAACTTCTAGTAGCTTCTTGACCTCCTCTTTGATCTTTAGTAAGATTTCGGGCCTAAATCTTCTTAACTTTTGTTTTTTAGGTTTGACATCTTCTTTTGTAGGCAGCTTGTGAACCACTATTGGTTGGTCAAGTCCTGACATGTCTCCATACGACCAGGTAAACACATCCGCATATTCATTTAGCAACTTAGTTATCTTTTGCTTTTACTCATCACTCAAATTACCTCCAATCTTAAGGTTTTTGGGCTCTTCTTCAGTTCCTAGATTGACTATCTCCATTGGCTCATCAATTAAAACTCTACTTTGTTCATATTTTTGCCAACTCTCTTGTACTACTTGATGGTCATTAATATCATTTTCGACAGTTAACTCAGTAGTGTTGGAAGCGATATTAATATTTTAATTATTTAAATGTGCGAGATATCCCTAGCATTCATCAAGAATATCGAATCTGTGTTGAAAATGAAGTGAAAGTATATACGTAAAGGAAAAAGGCATTATTGAAATAACTTGTAATTTTATTGCTCGACATCGTTGAAGAGTCTTATTAAACAATGATGGATGTAAACATAAAAAAAATCTTAATTATGATTGCTCCCTATTCTAAAGCAGGCCTTGTGCTATTAAGGGGATAGGAAAACCAATTATTAAGAGCTAGAGACGCAAGGAGTTGAAATCTCTATTTATGAGTCATTGCTGTTGAAGTTGGCTTAGATTGCTCCTGGATCTTGAGTGTTAATCGGCCGAGAAAAATACTGTCAAGGTGGTAGAAAATAATAGGAATCAGATTCCCACATGACCTATCACTAGAGCCCGAGCTAAGGGCTTACAAAACTTAGTTTTGAAGGAAGCTAACCTAATTTCTTCATTCTCATCATATAATTGTTGTCCATTCCAGTAGGTACATTTATCAATCCTACAGAGTGCCAAATTACCTACACTTAGAGTGAGTTGGGAACCTCATTAGGACAGATATCTAATGACTTTGAAGACCCGGCATCTTGAAGACTAATTTTTATTTATTTGTAATTATTTCTTTGGAATATTTATGTGTAAGCTTTTGTGACACTTTTATTTGATTGTAATTGTGTTTTTAGGATCGACCACCCTAAAGGGCATAGTTGTAATTTTGTAGACATTTTAACCCTAAAGGGAGCAAGTATAAATACTTGCTTAAGTAGGGTTTTGAGAGAGCTTTTTTTGAAATTTACAACAAATACACCTTTCGTGTGAGCGTTAGGGTTCATCTTAAATCCATTAGCTCTTATCAATTTCAATCCAAAAATTGGATTTGTGGCGAGTGGCAACAAAGAGAATTGTGAGTAATATTAATTCCCTTTTGTTGTGTTTCCTTTTCATCACTAGTAAGCCATATCTAGGGTTGATTAGGTTAGTTCTTGATCTAAATTTGATATCATTGTAACCTCTTTGTAATGATATAAGATTGATTGGTTTTAGCACTTGTTATTACCATCAATTTTGATTATATTTTGTGGCGTGGTTTGGCCTTGTTGTGAGGAGGGTCACGACTTTGTTTTTGTGTGTTGATGATTGGAAATCTCTTGGAATTTAAGTTGATTTAGTGATTCAATTGAGGATTATCATCTTTGTGGTTTTCATATCCTTGAATTTTAGCATTTTGGATCATATTACATTAAATAGGTTTCACGTAATTTGTTGCCCTTTGGAGCTGAATTTGATCTTGTCCTTTAAGGATTGTAATTTGGTTCATTTGCATGTGCTTAAATCCCCTTTTAGGCACATCATCTTTTGGTATCAGAGCTTGAGGTTTAAGAGAAGGGATTTTGCAATTTGGAATTCAGGAATTAGGGGTTGTTGAATTATCACATTGATCCGAATTGTGAAGTAGAGTTGCATTTTTATTCCTTATGTTGTTGAAGTGCTATCTTGTTGTTTAGTTGTTGTACACTTGGAGACTTGTAACATTCTTGGATTCCTTGAGACTTGACTGTGAATGTGAAGTATCTTTGAAGTGAAACGTGAAGTGAAAAGAGTGTTGATCCTTTGTGATCAATTGGAGAAGTGTGAATTGTCTTGTTGTATTGTCAAAAGTGAAGAGTAGTACTTGTGATTTTCAGAATTGAGGAGTAAGTTAAGGATGCAATTTGAATTTCAAAATACACATTAAGTGATTTATTAATTGTGTGTTCATTTGAATTTGAAAGAACTCCTTACTATTTATGGAATCTTGCAATTATTGAAGTCATTTTAAATTTGAAATTTGAGCTGCCTTTTGTTATTGTAGTTGCGGTTTGATTCTTGTGTGGAAGTGGGGAAAGGGCACCGTGACTTGAAGAGGTGTGTGTGTGGTGTTGTGTTTTTGTAAATTTAGTGAAGGGTGTGTGTATTTGGCGTTGGTTGTTGTGTGTGTTGTATAGATAATTGTTGTTGGTGGTGTGAATGGTGTGGAACCGTAAGTAAAAGGGGAGTTGTGTGGCAGTGAGTTGTGCATTTGTGATTATGTTTGAGTGCTGTCCATTGTGAAATTAATTAATGTGAAGCCAAGACAAGAAAAAGGAAAGTGAGTAGTAGAATTTGAAATTCAAACAAGTCATTAAAGTGTGAAAGTAATTGAACTAATTACTTAATTCTATCTACTTGAAAGTAGTTGTGTGTACTTCATTTGTAGCTTGGTTATGTACTTGAACCGTGGAAGTGTAAGGATAATTATTGTGTTGTTGGGTTTAAACACAATTATATCTAGTGAAATGTTTCATTCTACTAATGTATTACGTCGGACATTGACTACTTTTACTCCTAAGGATGATGAACAAAGAGAACATTTGTTCCATACTTCTTGTAGGGTATAAGGAAATTTATGTGTCCTTGTAGTTGATGGTGGTAGTTATACCAATGTGGTAGCAGCATTGTTAGTATCGAAACTAAAACTTGCCACTACTCCACATCCTAAACCGTGTAAATTGCATTAGCTTAGTGATCAGGGGAGTTTGCATATGACCCAAAGAGCTAGGGTACCATTTAGTGTAGGGGATAAATACTGTGATGAAATTGAGTGTGATATTTTACCTATGTGTGCATCCCATATATTGCTTGGTAAGCCTTGGTTATATGATAGGAGGGTTTTACATGATGGCTTTAGGAATACTTATGTATTCCAAAAGGAGGGAAAGCACATTATTCTGAATCCGATGTCGCCTTTAGAGGTTCAAAAGGTTCAGCAACATATCAGTAGGCCATTTAAGGTAAAAAGGGTTCCAGTGCAGTTTAATAATTCTGGAGAAAAGAAGGTATTGTTGATGGGATAGGGTGAGTTAGAGAGAATTATGATAGAAGAGACTCCAGTATACCTGCTACAGTTAAGATATGCCCTAGGGGTACAGGAACATCAGTCTCTACCCTTAACAGTATCTTAGGTATTAAATGAGTACACTGATATTTTTACTGATGATTTGCCAGTAGGTTTACTACCTTTGAGAGGGACAGAACATGCTATCGATCTTATGCCAGGTTAGTATTACCAAATCGACCAGCATACCACATGAATCTTAAGGAGGTTAGAGAATTGAAATGCCAAGTGGATGAGTTGGTTGAGTGGGGATTTGTTAGGGAGAGTCTTAGTCCTTATGCTGTTCCAGCCTTTCTTATTCCTAAGAAGGATGGTACTTGGAGAATGTATATCGATAGTTGATCTCATTCTTAGACTTGATGATATGTTGGATGAGTTGCATGGTTCACAGGTTTTCTCTAAAGTGGATCTTAAAAGTGAGTATCATCAAATTTGGATGAGAGAGGGAGATGAATGGAAAACCGCTTTTAAAACATGCCATGGGACTATATGAGTGGTTGGTTATGCCATTTGGCTTGAGTAATGCTCCTAGTACATTTATGAGATTGATGAATCATGTATTAAAGGAGTTTCTAAGTAAATTTGTTGTTGTTTATTTCGATGATAGTCTAATATACAGCAAAGACTTAGAACATCATGTGGAGCATCTTAAGGTAGTATTTTTAGTTTTGAAGGCACAACAGCTATTTGCAAATCTTCAAAATTGTTCCTTTTACCAAACTGAGGTAACATTTTTAGGTTTTATTGTATCTGGCTCAAGTGTTAGGGTGAATGATGAGAAAGTGAAAGTGATGAGAGCCATGATGGGAGTTAAGCTAGAAGATGGAATGTGGATCCTCTTGAAGTGCCACCTAGACCGATCACAAGAACTCGAGCAAAACGATTCAAGGAAGCACTTAACGAGTTGATATAGGATATCCAAGAAGCCGGAAAAGAGTGGAGCAACCATGATAATGACCTTGCATTTGTACAATTCATTTAAGGAGATTAAAGCATAGGAGATCAAAGCTGCCGGCCTTGACAACGCTGGCTTAAACGTTGTCGGCCTTGAACCGGCATTGCAATTAGAGCGCGACAAAGGGACTACGCCGGCCTACTATGCCGCCGGCCTATATACCTAGCATACATCCTACGCCGCCTACTACGCCGTTGGCTTTCATTGCTTGTTTGTCATTTTTCCGCGACTTTATTATGTTATGTCATTTTGGGCTTTTGTTTTTACAAGTTGTAAACCTTAATATAAGCTGCTAGGGTTGGAAAACAGAACATAGAACATATATACAACATTGATAAACACAATTTGAGAGAATTCCTCTCTTGATTCTCCAAAGAACTTTTCTTGAACTTATCAAATTTCTTCCGTGGCATTCACCCCGACTTATCAATCGGTCTTTCATCCTGATTATGGCGTCAACAGAATATACCAAGGTTCTTGCCTCACCTATAGGCAACGGGTCGCGGTTCCACTTGATTGTTTTGGCATCTTGGGTTGCAATTCCAAACGTATTGGTATAGGGTTTCGTCACGCGTTGGCGTGGTTCGTATCAGTTTGGTATCAGAGCCTAGGTTTGTTAAACATCAGTTCGGTTTGAGAAAGGTAACATCAAAACCCTAACTCCAATCGTTCATATCAATTGTTCATATCAAGTTTTGTATTACCGTTGCTTTATACTCAAGTCCATAGTGTTAATTGTTCTTGAGTAGTGTAGTTCATCCTATTAATCTTGTTACAAAAAAAAAAAAAAAAACGTGAACAAAAGAATGAAAACAAAGACAACAAAAAGAAAGAAAAAGGAAAATTCCAGCTCGGAGAGTTTGTTCTTGAATTCTACGGAAGAATTTGGTATAGTTTGGATTAGTTCCAAGAGAATTGGGAAGAGGGATTAGTGAGTTGATAACATTACTGTTGTGAGAATACATGAGTGATTGAGGGCTATCCTTCTTTGAGTGAAACACGTGAGGGAGTGAATCGTGAGGCTTAATCCTATATATTTGTGTTAGTACTAACCTTTATTATAGGAACTATGTCGAGGAAACATTCTCCTGAAAGTGAGAGGGGGAGGTTTGATGCTAGGTTAGTGATTGAGGTGTTGAGGAGTGAGATGAAGAGGATGTTTCAGGAGGGAATGGAACAAATTCATGAGACAGTGGAACAAAAACTAGAGCAATCTAAAAATGTCTTTTATGGGCGTAAGAGGGAGAGTTATTCTAAGAGAGGACAAAGGGGTAGAGATGAAATTTCTGATGATGAATTTGATGAACCTTCTATCGGGAGTTATAGAGGTTATGGTGGTAGGAATAGAGGAACTAGGGATTGGGAAGATAGAGGAGATAGGAATAGAGAGGATAATCAATTGAGTAGTATAAAGATGAAGATTCCTCCTTTCCAATGGAAGAATGATCCCGAGGCATACTTAGAGTGGGAGAAGAAGGTAGAGATGGTGTTTGATTGTCATAATTATAGTGGGAGAAAGAAAGTGAAGCTTGCCGCCATTGAGTTTTCAGATTATACTATAGTGTGGTGGGATCAACTAATGTTGAATAGAAGAAGGAATGGCGAACCACCCATTGAGTCTTGGGAAGAGATGAAGAGGGTGATGAAGAAGCGGTTTGTTCCTGCTTATTACTATCGTGAATTGCACAAAAAATTGCAAACTCTTAATTAGGGAAGCCGAAGTGTGGATGAATATTTCAAGGAGATGGAGGTTACTATGATTAGAGCAAATGTTGAGGAGGATAGAGAGGCTACCATGGCTAGATTTCTTGCTGGGTTGAATAGAGAGATACAAAATGTAGTAGAATTGCAGCATTATGTGGAATTGGAAGATATGGTTCACATGGCTATAAAGGTTGAGAACCACCACAGGAGGAAAGGTAGTAGTACTGCACGGTTTTAACAGGGTGCTGGTTCATTTACTTGGAAGACTAACCAATGGAAGAAGGAAGAAAAGTCTTTACCCACCAAGCCAAAAGGAGAGCAGAAGCAAGCGGGTTCTACTCCTGGAAATCAAGGTAAACTTGATTCTTCTACTCCTAGAAATCGTGACATTAAATGTTTTAAATGCCAAGGCAGAGGTCATATTGCTAGTCAATGTCTGAATAGACGTGTTATGATTCTACGTGATGATGGTGAGTATGAGACTGAGGGGGATAGTGAAGATGATGATATGCCTCCATTAGAGGATGCTAGTGATGACGAGGAGCCTGTAGCAGGGAAGTTAGTGGCAGTAGTTAAGCGAGCTTTGAATGTGTAGGTGAAGGAAGAAGAGGAGGTGCAACGAGAAAATATCTTTCCTACTAGATGTTATCTAGGTGACCATATTTGCAGTTTGATCATTGATGAGGGGAGTTGCACTAATGTAGTGAGTACTTTCATTGTTGAGAGGTTGGGGCTCAAGACCACTAAACACCCTAGCCCATATAAATTGCAATAGCTGAATGATAGTGGCGAGACTAAGGTGAGTAAGCAAGCCTTAATTGCTTTTTGCATTGGTAGGTATGAGGATGAGGTGTTATGCGATGTAGTCCCGATGCAGGCGTGTCATGTGTTGTTGGGGAGGCCATGGCAGTTTGATAGGAAGGTTATTCATGATGGTTTTTCTAACAAGTATACACTTGTTCACTATAGCAAAAGCTATAATCTTAAACCCTTAACACCTAAACAGGTGTGAGGATCAGTTGTAGTTACAACAATCTTTTGCAAAATACAAGGTGAGTGAAAAACAGAGGGAGAGTGAGAGAGTAAAAGACAAAGAAAAAGAAAAAGAACACAAAAGTCAATATCAAAAGAAAAAAGAGAGGAAGGTTGGAAAGAGTGTGAGAGGCCAAGTTGATGGGGGATCAACTTTGGTGGTGAGTGAAAAGGAGAGTGTAGCCTTGCAAAAGGAGAGTTGTGTGGCAAGAGCGAGTGTCGTGAGGAGAGCGTTAGTGATGAAGCAACCTATATTGTTGCTGGTTTTTAAGGAAACTTGTTTGAAAACTAACGAACTTTTTAACTCTTTACTTAGTGTGGTTGTATCTATTGTGCAGGACTTTGAAGATGTCTTCCTTGAGGAGATTCCAAAGGGCTTACCATCTATTCGTGGTATTAAGCACCAGATTGACCTTGTACCCCGAGCATCTATTCTAAACAAGCCAGCTTATAGGAGCAATCCAGAGGAAACAAAGGAACTTCAAAGGCAGGTTAATGACTTGATGGAGAAAGGGTACGTGAGAGAAAGCATGAGCCCATGTGCAGTGCTTGTGATTTTGGTGCCTAAGAAGGATAGGTCATGGAGAATGTGTGTTGATTGCTGCGCCATCAACAACATCACGGTAAAGTATCGTCATCCCATTCTTCACTTAGATGACATGTTAGATGAGTTACATGGGTCTAGTGTCTTTTCCAAAATTGATTTGAAAAGCAGATATCACCAAATTAGAATGAAAGAAGGTGATGAATGGAAAACCGCATTTGAGACAAAATATAGATTATATGAGTGGTTAGTAATGCCTTTCGGTTTAACTAACGCAACTAGTACTTTCGTGAGACTTATGAACCATGTTTTGAGGACTTTTATTAGCAAATTTGTGGTCGTCTATTTTGATGATATCCTCATTTATAGCAAGAGTTTGGAAGACCATATATCTCACTTGAGGGATGTTTTAGAAGTGCTTCGAAAGGAGCAATTATATGCTAACCTCAAAAAGTGCACTTTTTGCACAGACAAACTTGTGTTTCTTGGTTTTATTGTTAGTGTAGAAAGAATACAGGTTGATGAAGAGAAGATTCGTGCGATCAAAGAATAGCCTAGTTTAACTAATGTAAGTAATGTTCAGAGTTTCCATGGACTAGCGAGCTTTTATAAGAGGTTTGTGAAGGATTTCAACACCATTGCAGCACCACTTACTGAAGTAATCAAGAAGAACGTGGGGTTCAGATGGGGAGAGCAACAAGAGAAGGCCTTTTAGATGCTTAAAAATAAGTTGACTCATGCGCCATTACTTGCTTTACTTGATTTCTCTAAAACTTTTGAAATTGAGTGTGATGCTTCAGGAATAGGTATTGGAGCAGTTCTCATGCAGGAGAGGAGACCAATTGCATTCTTTAGTGAGAAGCTAAGTGGGGCAACCTTGAACTACCCTACTTATGACAAGGAGTTATATGCATTGGTTCGAGCACTAGAGACTTGGCAGCACTATCTTTGGCTAAAAGAGTTTGTGATCCACACTGATCATGAATCCTTGAAGTACTTAAAGGGACAACATAAGCTAAACAAAAGGCATGCTCGTTGGGTGGAGTTTATCGAAACATTTCCCTATGTCATCCACTATAAGCAAGGTAAAGAGAATGTTGTTGCTGATGCACTTTCTAGAAGGTATGCTCTTATCTCTACTCTTAGTTCTAGATTGCATGGTTTTGAGCATATTAAAGAATTGTATGCTGCTGATCGAGATTTTTGTGAAGAGTATGTGCGCTGTGAGAAGAGTGGTCATGGTAAATTTTATAAGCATGAAGGATTCTTGTTTAGGGAGAATAAACTTTGCATTTCAAATTGTTCTTTAAGAGAATTATTAGTGAGGGAGTCTCATGGAGGAGGTTTAATGGGGCATTTTGGAGTAGCTAAAACCTTAGGGGTTTTGTAGGAACACTTCTATTGGCCTCACATGAAACGAGATGTTGAGAGGATTTGTGAGTGGTGTGTCACTTGTAAGCAAGCAAAGTCTAGAGTCCAACCTCATGGACTTTATACCCCACTTCCCATTCCTCATGAGCTGTGGGTAGACATTTCCATGGATTTTGTATTAGGATTACCCAGGTCTAGGTATGGTTGAGATTCTATTTTTATAGTCGTGGATAGGTTTTCTAAGATGACACATTTCATTCCTTGCCACAAAACAGATGATGCTTGCCATATTGCTAATTTGTTCTTTAGGGAAGTTGTGAGATTACATGGTATGCCTAGAACAATCGTGTCGGATCGGGATGCTAAGTTTTTGAGCTACTTCTGGAAGACCTTGTGGGTTAAGTTAGGAACTAAGTTATTGTTCTCTACTACTTATCATCCACAAATTAATGGTCAAAATGAGGTAGTAAATCGAACCTTATCTACTTTGTTAAGGGTTGTCATTAAAAAGAACATTAAAAGTTGGGAGGATTGTTTGCCACACGTTGAATTTGCTTATAATCGCACAATGCATTCTGCTACTAAGTTTACTCCTTTTGAAATTGTGTATGGTTTTAATCCACTAACTCCTTTGGATTTATCACCTCTTCCTATTTCTGAGTATGTTAATCTAGATGGTAAGAAGAAAGCAGAATTTGTTAAACAGATCCATGAGAAGGCAAGGCTCAACATTGAACGGAGGACAGAACAGTATGTGAAACAAGCCAACAAGGGTCGTCGACATGTTGTCTTTGAACCTAGAGACTGGGTTTGGGTTCACATGCGCAAAGAGCGGTTTCCTGTACAGCGTTGATCTAAATTAATTCCTAGAGGCGATGGACCATTCCAAATTCTTGAGCGCATCAATGATAATGCCTACAAGTTAGATTTGCCAGGTGAGTATCAAGTAAATGCTACTTTTAATGTTACTGATCTGAGTCCTTTTGATGTAGGCGACGATTTGAGGACAAATCCTTTTTAAGAGGAGGGGAATGATGAGAGCCATGATGGGAGTCAAGCTAGAAGATGGAATGTAGATCCTCTTGAAGTGCCACCTGGACCGATCACAAGAACTTGAGCGAAATGATTCAAGGAAGCACTTAACGGGCTAATAAAGGATATCTAAGAAGCCAGAAAAGAGTGGAGCAACCATGAGAATGACCTGGCATTTGTACAAGTCATTCAAGGAGATCAAAGCTGCCGGCCTTGACAACGCTGGCTTAAATGCTGCCGACCTTGAACCGGCGTTGCAATTAGAGCGCGACAGAGGGACTACGCCGGCCTACTACACCGCCGGCCTATATACCCAGCGTACATCCTACGCCGGCTACTATGCTGCCTACTACACCGCTGGCTTTCATTGCCTGTTTGTTATTTTTCCGTGACTTTATTATGTTATGTCATTTTGGGTTTTTGTTTTTACGAGTTGTAAACCCTAATATAAGCTGCTAGGGTTGGAAAACAGAACATAGAACATACATACAACATTGATAAACACAATTTGAGAGAATTCCTCTCTTGATTCTCCAAAGAAGTTTTCTTGAACTTATCGGATTTCTTCCATGGCGTTCACCCCGACTTATCAATCGGTCTTTCATCTCGATTGTGGCGTCAACAGAATATACCAAGGTTCTTGCCTCACCTATATGCAACGGGTCGCGGTTCCACTTGATTTTTTTGGCATCTTGGGTTGTAATTCCAAATGTATTAGTATAGGGTTTCGTCACACGTGGGCGTGGTTCATATCAGAAAGCAATAAGAGAATGGCCAACACCTACCTCAGTTATTGAGGTAAGGAGTTTTCATGGACTAGCATCCTTTTATAGGCGCTTTGTCCATAATTTCAGTAGCATTGTTAGTCCTCTCACAAAACTGACTAAGAAAAATGTTCCTTTCGTCTGGAGTGAAAAGGCCTAGAGGAGTTTTGAAGATGTAAAAGAAAAACTCACTTGCGCTCCATTATTAACTTTACTTGACTTTGACAAAGTTTTTGAGCTAGAATGTGATGCTTCTGGGATAGGGATTAATGTTGTATTAATGTAGGAAAAGAGACCCATAGCATATTTTAGTGAAAAGTTGAGTGGTTCAACTTTAAACTATTCTATTTATGATAAAGAATTTTATTCCGTAGTGAGGGCTTTAATGACGTGGCAGCATTATCTTCTCCGGAGAGAATTTATTATCTATACAGATCATGAGTCACTGAAGCATTTCAAAGGTTAGCGGAATCTGTCTAAGCGGCAAGCCAAGTGGGTGGAGTTTTTGGAAGGTTTTGCATATGTGATAAAGTACAAGAAAGGTAATCAAAATATTGTTGCTGACGCTTTGTCACGCAGGTATGTACTTATCACTTCTCTTTAGTCAAAACTGCTAGGTTTTGAATTGTTAAAGGAACAATATGTGCATGATGATGAATTTGGAGTTGTTATGGAAAAATGTTATAGGGGCAAGATGTATGAGGGTTATTGCATGATTGAGGGGTTTTTTATATAAATCTAGGAAGTTATGTATACCTTCTAGATCTATGAGGGAACTATTAGTGAGGGAAGCACATGCAGGCGGATTGTCTAAGCACTTTGGTAAGAAGAGAACCCTAGCCATATTGAGAGAGAATTTTTATTGGAAGGGTATGATAAAGGATGTCCATAAGGTGTTAGAAAGATGTGGCGTTTGCAAGAGAGCTAAAGGAAAGAAAGGCATATAGGGTGAATACATGCCTTTACCTATACCTGTCAAACCCTAGACTGATATCAGTATGGATTTATGTTGGGTTTGCCTAGGATGTAAAGAGGAAAGGATTCTATCATGGTGGTTATTGACGGATTTAGCAAAATGTCTCATTTTGTGCCCTGTCACAAAATAGATGATGCCCTTTTTATTGCTAACATTTTTGTGCAAGAAATTGTCAAATTGCATGGAGTTCAACACAGCATAGTGTTAGGCAAAGACACTAAGTTTCTTAGTTTCTTTTAAAAGACGTTATGGAGAAGACTGGGTACTAAGCTTATGTATAGTACATCCTGCCATCTATAGATCGACGGCCAGACAGAGGTTGTTAACCATACGCTTGGCAGCTTACTTAGAGAAATGGTTGGCAAGAATCTTATTGATTGGGACTTGTGTCTTCCTATTATTGAGTTCGCTTACAATAGGTCTACTCATAGTTCAACTAGTAAGTTTCCCTTTGAAGTTATGTATGGCTATAATCCTTCTATTCCATTGGATTTTATAGCAGGACTAGCAACAAAGGAAGAGAGTCTTAGTGGAGTGGAATGAGCCAGGCAGATCTAGCAAATTCATACAAAATAGCTGAACGCCTTTAGAAGACCCAAGAATAGTAGAAAATTTAGGGAAACAGACACAAGAAAAATCACATTTATAATCCAGGTGACTTAGTCTAGATTAATTTTAGCAGGGACAGGTTTCCACCTAAGAAGTCATAGAAGCTATCTCTCAGATCAGACAGACCGTTAAGAGTTTTAAAGCACATAAACAACAATGCCTACCAGATAGAGTTACTAGGAGAGTATGGTATATTAGCAACCTTTAATGTTGCGGATTTATCACCATATTTGCCAAACGACATGTATGAAGACCTATCAGATTTGAGGGCAAATCTTCTTGAGGCCCAAGGAGATGATAGGAATCAGATTCCTACAGGGCTTATCATTGGAGCTTGAGCTAAGGGCTTACAAAAATTGGTTTTGAGAATCCTTTATGAGCAATCTAAAACTGAGGAAGCTAACTTAATTTCTTCATTCTCATCATATAATTGTTGTGCATTCCAACAGGTACATTTATCAGTCCTACAAAATGCCAAATTACCTACACTTAAAGTGAGTCGGGAACCTCATCAGGACATATATCTAATGACTTTGAAGACCCGGCATCTTAAAGACTAATTTTTATTTATTTGTAATTATTTCTTTAGACTATTTACGTGTAAGCTTTTGTGGCATAGTTGTAATTTCGTGGACATTTTAACCTTAAAGGGAGCAAGTATGAATACTTGCTTAAGTAGGGTTTCGAGGGAGCTTTTTTTGAAATGTGCAGCAAATACACTTCTCGTGTGAGGGTTAGGGTTCATCCTAAATCCATTAGCTCTTATCAATTTCAATCTAAAAATTGGAATTGTGGCGAGTGACAACAAAGAGAATTATGAGTAATATCAATTCCCTTTTGTTGTGTTTCCTTTTCATCACTAGTAAGTCATATCTAGGGTTGATTGGGTTAGTTCTTGATCTAAATTTGATATCATTGTAACCTCTTTGTAATGATATAAGATTGATTGGTTATAGCACTTGTTATTACCATCAATTTTGATTATATTTTGTGGCGTGGATTGGCTTTGTTGTGAGGAGGGTCCCGACTTTGTTTTTGTGTGTTGATGATTGGAAATCTCTTGGAATTTAAGTTGATTTAGTGATTCAATTGAGGATTATCATCTTTGTTGTTTTCATCACCTTGAATTTTAGCATTTCAGATCATATTACATTAAATAGGGTTCACATAATTTGTTATCCTTTGGAGCCGAATTTGATCTTTTCCTTTTGGGATTGTAATTTGGTTCATTTGCATGTGCTTAAACCCCCTTTTAAGCACATTAGAAAATCTATCCAGGTATTATATAGTCTCTCTCCCCTTTTGCCCTTAATGCACCTTGCTTGAATCTCTTCCCTTGAAGTAGGGATATACCATAACTTAAACGTCCCTTACTATCCTTTCTTGAATCATGGCCTCACTTCACTCATCTCTTCTTTAACGACCATGCATACTTCATCGAATATTTAGAGCCCAAATTTTTCAGGGCCATCTTCCCCAATGTAAGGTATAGCCATTTCCTTATAGATGGCGTAGTCTTGCTAGCCTAGCACGATGACTATTTAGCCATTTGATATGAATTTAACCTTTTGGTGAAGGCTTGAAGGTGTGGCTCTTGCTGTGAGTACCTAAGGTCTCCTTAGTAGTAGATTAAAGGACCTTAGGATGTTAAGGACTTGGAATGAGATATTGAAAATTTGCGGGCCGATCTCTACCGACAGGCTAATCTCTCCCATGATTTCCCTCTTAGAACTGTCAAAGGCCCTGACTATCGTTGAGCTTGGCTTAATGTTACTCATATTGACCCCTAGCAAGTCGAGGGTAGCTAAGGGCATACATTAAGAGAAGATCCATTATCAATGAGGGCTCGAGATATTATTATATTGTTGCATTTTACCACTATAAAAAGTGGCTTGGTGAGCTGGTCACCATCTTCTCCCAACTCCTCGAGTGAGAAGGATAGCTAATCCATGGTAAAGATCGAGTCTATGACGTGACTCAATTTTTCTATTGCAATTCCCTCTGGCACCTTGACTTGTCTAAGCACTTTGAAGAGTGCCTCTTGATGGGGTTTAGATGTCATAAGAAGGCCCATGAGTGATATTTGAGCTAGGACTTTAGTGAGTTGTTCCATGATCTTATACTCGATTGAATCATCTTTGTGAACACAGGAAATCCCTCTTCCTCTTCCTTGTCTACCTCAACGGTGGGCTCTTCAATAGAGACCCTATTTTTAAGATTGTAGATTATTCCTGAGTGAGTGATCCCTCTTATAATTGAAGCTTTCTCCTGATTGACAGGTAGATAATCAAGTGGTGTCGCCTTATATTTCTCTAGGGAGATTGGGACATGGAACACATATTTCTTCTTTGGGACCTTTACCTCTGTTTCTAGTTCCTCGTAACATTTTATAACTACTGTTTTTGGGCTAGATTCGATCATATTTACGAATTTATCTTTCCAATCAAGCTGGTTATCTACCTCTTCGAATTTAGGCCCCCAATTAGTAGATGGCCCATAGACCATTGGTGTAAACGAGTAATCCACCAGATATTCGAACTTTTTGAATGATTCACCCAAAGTGTCAACTATTAGATCTCTAGCCAACCACCTCTTTCTTAACTCCCTTTGTGTGTGACTCTTGTGTTGCTTGGGAGCTCTATTCTTATTCTTTCCTTCTTTAGATGGCAGGTGGATAGTAGGCTCAACCTGAGTTTTTTTACTTTGGGTTTATGGACTATAAATGGCCTACTTGTTACATTGTTTGTTTTGATAGGGTGGAGAGTTCTTTTAGTCCAGGTTCTAGCCTTTCAGGTATGATCATGTTGATCATAGGACTGTGATTGGGTAGCGGAATGTTGTTGATGTTTGGGGTTGGTGCATTGATGGAATCTAACTATACCATTCTTGCATCGATCAAATCTTGGATTTTCTTTCGAAGTCTCCAACACTTTTCAGTGCCTTCTTACCCTATATGATACTCACATTTGAGGATGGGGTCAAAGTTCCTTAGCCTGAATTCGTCGTTGGGGATCTTGAAGCTGATCAGATTATCTGTTCATAATCGAACGAAAACCTGGCTGAACAGGATAGGGAATGGAGTGAATTGTCTTGGAGCCCTGGTCACTTTGGTCTAATTCAACAGTGATGGTTGGATTGGGGTGGGGGTGGTTGTTGTTTTGGAAAGTCATGTTGATAGGAATCAAAATTCGACAAGACCTATCATTAGGGCAAGAAATAAAGGAATTCGAATTTTGGCAATGAGGACCCATTTTGAGCAGATCGACCCCGGAATTATTTATAAATTAACCTATTTTCTATTATTCTTGTATTGTGTTTTCCAATAGGCACACTTATCAAATTTTATAGGGCAATGGACAAACTCCCTCAAACTCAGCTTGTAGGTTATCCATGGACCGACCTGAACTAGCGATGAGCTAGGCCGATGAATCCTATAGAAGACTGGCACCCTGAAGACCAATTTCTTTTATATATTTTTCATTTGCATGGACTGTTTATGTTGTAATCATTTTGGAACAATTTTATTTTGATTGTAATTTTCATTTAGGACTAGCCACCTTAAAAGTGGCAAACTTGTAATTTTGACCATTTTCTAACCCTAGGAGTAGCAAGTATAAATACTTGCTTATAGTAGGGTTTGAGGAGGCCATATTTTGCAGAAATAACCTAGCACTTTCATGTGTGGAATTAATGTTCATCCTTAGTTCAAACCTCTAATCAATTTCAACCCAAGAATTGGAATTGTGGCGAGTGCGACAAAGGAGAATTGTAAGTCATATCGATTCATCTTTGTTATATGTTCATTTCTTCTCTAGTGAGTCAAATCTAGGGTAGATTTGAATCTTTCTTAGACTTATTTTTTATTGTAACTCGTGGATAATCATCTTGTAAGGTTGATTGTTCATTGAGATTGAAAGCTCTTTAGGGATTGGCGTGAATTGACATTGTTGGAAGGAATTTGAATTTTGGCAATGAGGGCCCATTTTGAGCAGATCGACCCCAAAAATTATTTGTAAATTAACCTCTTTTCTATTATTCTTGTATTGTGTTTTCCAACAGGCACACTTATCATATTTTATAGGGCAATGGACAAACTCCCTCAGACTCAGCTTGTAGGTTATCCATGGATAGACCGGAACCGGCGATGAGCTAGGCCGATGAATCCAATAGAAGACTGGCATCTTGAAGACCAATTTCTTTTATATATTTTTCATTTGCATGGACTGTTTATGTTGTAATCATTTTGGAACAATTTTATTTTGATTGTAATTTTCATTTAGGACTAGCCACCTTAAAAGTGGCAAACCTGTAATTTTGACCATTTTCTAACCCTAGGAGTAGCAAGTATAAATACTTGCTTATAGTAGGGTTTGAGGAGGCCATATTTCGCAGAAATAACCTAGCACTTTCACGTGTGGAATTAGGGTTCATCCTTAGTTCAAACCTCTTATCAAATTCAACCTAAGAATTGGAATTGTGGCGAGTGCGACAAAGGAGAATTGTAAGTCATATCGATTTATCTTTGTTGTATGTTCATTTCATCTCTAGTGAGTCTTATCTAGGGTAGATTTTAAGGTTTCTTGGACTTATTGGTGATTTTAATTCGTAGATAATCATCTTGTATGGTTGATTGTTCATTGAGATTGAATGCTCTTTAGTGATTGGCGTGAATTGGCATTGTTGGAAGGAATTCGAATTTTGGCGATGAGGGGCCATTTTGAGTGGATCGACCCCGGAATTATTTATAAATTAACCACTTTTCTATTATTCTTGTATTGTTTTTTTTTCCAATAGGCACACTTATCATATTTTATAGGGCAATGGACAAGCTCCGTCAAACTCAGCTTGTGGGTTATCCATGGACCGACCTGAACCGACGATGAGCTAGGCCGATGAATCCTATAGAAGACCGGCATCTTCAAGGCGAATTTCATTTATATATTTTTCATTTGCATGGAATATTTATGTCGTAATCATTTTGGAACACTTTTATTTTGATTGTAATTTTCATTTAGGACTACCCACCTTAAAAGTGGCAAACTTGTAATTTTGACCATTTTCTAACACTAGGAGTAGCAAGTATAAATACTTGCTTATAGTAGGGTCTGAGGAGGCCATATTTCGCAAAAATAACCTAGCACTTTCACGTGTGGATTTAGGGTTCATCCTTAGTTCAAACCTCTTATCAATTTCAACCCAAGAATTGGAATTGTGGCGAGTACGACAAAGGAGAATTGTGAGTCACATCGATTCATCTTTATTGTATGTTCATTTCATCTCTAGTGAGTCATATCTAGGGTAGATTTTAATGTTTCATGGACTTATTGGTGATTGCAATTCATAGCTAATCACCATGTAAGGTTGATTGTTCGTTGAGATTGAATGCTCTTTAGTGATTGGCGTGAATTGGCATTGTTGGAAGGAATTCGAATTTTGGCGATGAGGGCCCATTTTGAGTGGATCGACCCCTGAATTATTTATAAATTAACCTCTTTTCTATTATTCTTGTATTGTGTTTTCCAACAGGCACACTTATCTTATTTTATAGGGCAATGGACAAGCTCCCGCAAACTAAGCTTGTGGTTTATTAATGGACCGACCTGAACCGGCCATGAGCTGAGCCGACGAATCCTATAGAAGACCGGCATCTTCAAGACCAATTGCATTTATATATTTTTCATTTGCATGGACTACTTATGTCGTAATCATTTTGGAACACTTTTATTTTGATTGTAATTTTCATTCAGGACTAGCTACCTTAAAGGTGGCAAACTTGTTATTTTGACCATTTTCTAACACTAGGAGTAGCAAGTATAAATACTTGCTTATAGTAGGGTTTGAGGAGGCCATATTTTGCAGAAATAACCAAGCACGTTCACGTGTGGAATTAGGGATCATCCTTAGTTCAAACCTCTTATCAATTTCAACTCAAGAATTTGAATTTTAGCGTGTACCACAAAGGAGAATTGTGAGTCATATCAATTCATCTTTGTTGTATATTCATTTCTTCTCTAGTGAGTCATATCTAGGGTAGATTTGAATGTTTCTTGGACTTATTGGTGATTGTAATTCGTAGATAATCATCTTGTAAGGTTGATTGTTCATTGAGATTGAATGCTCTTTAGTGATTGGCGTGAATTGGCATTGTTGGAAGGAATTCGAATTTTGGCGATGAGGGCCCATTTTGAAAGGATGGACCTAGGAATTATTTATAAATTAACCTCTTTTCTATTATTCTTGTATTGTGTTTTCCAACAGGCACACTTATCATATTTTAAAGGGCAACGAATAAGCTCCCTCAAACTCAACTTGTGGTTTATCCATGGACCGACTTGAACCGGCGATGAGCTCGGCCGAGGAATCCAATTGAAGACCGGCATCTTCAAGACCAATTTCATTTATAGATTTTTCATTTGCATGGACTATTTATGTCGTAATCATTTTGGAACACTTTTATTTTGATTGTAATTTTCATTTAGGACTAGCTACCTTAAAAGTGGCAAACTTGTAATTTTGACCATTTTCTAACACTAGGAGTAGTAGGTATAAATACTTGCTTATAGTAGGGTTTGAGGTTGCCATATTTTAAAGAAATAACCAAGCACTTTCACGTGTGGATTTAGGGTTCATCCTTAGTCCAAACCTCTTATCAATTTCAACCTATGAATTGGAATTTTAGCTAGTACGACAAAGGAGAATTGTGAGTCAAATCGATTCATCTTTGTTGTATGTTCATTTCTTCTCTACTGAGTCATATCTTGGATAGATTTTAATTTTTCATGGACTTATTGGTGATTTTAATTCATAGATAATCATCTTGTAAGGTTGATTGTTCATTGAGATTGAATGCCCTTTAGTGATTGGAATGAATTGGCATTGTTGGAAGGAATTCGAATTTTGGCGATGAGGGCCCATTTTGAGCAGATCAACCTCGGAATTATTTCTAAATTAACCTCTTTTCTATTATTCTTGTATTGTGTTTTCCAACAGGCACACTTATCATATTTTATAGGGCATTGGATAAGCTCCCTCAAACTCAGCTTGTGGTTTATCAATGGACCGACCAGAACCGACGATGAGCTGGGCCGACGAATCCGATAGAGGACAGGCTTCTTCAAGACCAATTTCATTTATATATTTTTCATTTGCATGGACTATTTATGTCGTAATCATTGTGGAACACTTTTATTTTGATTGTAATTTTCATTTAGGACTAGCCACCTTAAAGGTGGCAAACTTGTTATTTTGACCATTTTCTAACACTAGGAGTAGCATGTATAAATACTTGCCTATTGTTGGGTTTGAGGAGGCCATACTTTGCCGAAATAACCAAGCACTTTCACGTGTGGAATTAGGGTTCATCCTTTGTTCAAACCTCTTATCAATTTCAACTCAAGAATTTGAATTTTAGTGTGTACGACAAAGGAGAATTGTGAGTCATATCGATTCAACTTTGTTGTATGTTCATTTCTTCTCTGGTGAGTCATATCTAGGGTAGATTTGAATGTTTCTTGGACTTATTGGTGAATGTAATTCGTAGATAATCATCTTGTAAGCTTGATTGTTCATTGAGATTGAATGCTCTTTAGTGATTGGCGTGAATTGGCATTGTTGGAAGGAATTTAAATTTTGGCGATGAGGGCTCGTTTTGAGTAGATCGATCCCGGAATTACTTATAAATTAACCTCTTTTCTATTATTCTTGTATTGTATTTTCGAACAAGCTCCCTCAAACTTAACTTATGGGTTATCCATGGACCGACTTGAACCGGCGATGAGCTGGGCCGAGGAATCCTATTGAAGACCGGCATCTTCAAGACCAATTTCATTTATATATTTTTCATTTCCATGGACTATTTATGTCATAATCATTTTGGAACACTTTTATTTTGATTGTAATTTTCATTTAGGACTAGCCACCTTAAAGGTGGCAAACTTGTTATTTTGACCATTTTCTAACACCAGGAGTAGCAAGTATAAATACTTGCCTATTGTTGGGTTTGAGGAGGCCATATTTTGCTGAAATAACCAAGCACTTTCACGTGTGGAATTAGGGTTCATCCTTAGTTCAAACCTCTTATCAATTTCAACTCAAGAATTTGAATTTTAGCGTGTACGACAAAGGAGAATTGCGAGTCATATCGATTCATCTTTGTTGTATGTTCATTTCTCCTCTAGTGAGTCATATCTAGGGTAGATTTGAATGTTTCTTGGACTTATTGGTGATTGTAATTCGTTGATAATCATCTTGTAAGGTTGATTGTTCATTGAGATTGAATGCTCTTTTGGTGATTGGCGTGAATTGGCATTGTTGGATGGAATTCGAATTTTGGCGATGAGGGCTCATTTTGAGTAGATCGACCCCGGAATTTTTTATAAATTAACCTCTTTTCTATTATTCTTGTATTGTGTTTTACAACAGGCACCCTTATCATATTTTATAGGGCAATGGACAAGCTCCCTCAAACTCAGCTTGTGAGTTATCCATGGACCGACTTGAACCGGCGATGAGTTGGGCCGATGAATCCTATAGAAGACCGGCATCTTCAAGACCAATTTCATTTATATATTTTTCATTTGCATGTACTATTTATGTCGTAATCATTTTGGAACACTTTTATTATGATTGTAATTTTCATTTAGGATTAGCCACCTTAAAAGTGCCAAAAGTGTAATTTTGACAATTTTCTAACCCTAGGAGTAGAAAGTATAAATACTTGCTTATAGTAGGGTTTGAGGAGGCCATATTTGGTAGAAATAACCTAGCATTTTCACGTGTGTAATTAGGGTTCATCCTTAGTTCAAACCTCTTATCAATTTCTACCCAAGAATTGGAATTGTGGCTAGTGCGACAATGGAGAATTGTGAGTCATATAGATTTATCTTTGTTGTATGTTCATTTCTTCTCTAGTGAGTCATATCTAGGGTAGATTTCAATCTTTCTTGGACTGATTGTTGATTGTAATTCGTGGATAATCATCTTGTATTGTTGATTGTTCATTGAGATTGAATGCTCTTTAGTGATTGGTGTGAATTGGCATTGTTGGAAGGAATTCGAATTTTGGCAATGAGGGCCCATTTTGAGTGGATCGACCTCGGAATTATTGATAAATTAACGTCTTTTCTATTATTCTTGTATTGTGTTTTCCAACAGGCACACTTATCATATTTTATAGGGCAACGGATAAGCTCCCTCAAACTCAACTTGTGGGTTATCTATGTACCGACCTGAACCGGCGATGAGCCGGGCCGATGAATTCTATAGAAGACCAGCATCCTCAAGACCAATTTCATTTATAGATTTTTCATTTGCATGGAATATTTATGTCGTAATCAATTTGGAACACTTTTATTTTTATTGTAATTTTCATTTAGGACTAGCCACCTTAAAAGTGGAAAACTTGTAATTTTGACCATTTTCTAACACTAGGAGTAGCAGGTATAAATACTTGCTTATAGTAGGGTTTGAGGAGGCCATATTTTGCAGAAATAACCAAGAACTTTCAGTGTGGAATTAGGGTTACATCCTTAGTTCAAACCTCCTATCAATTTCAACCCAAGAATTGGAATTTTAGCAAGTACGACAAAGGAGAATTGTGAGTCATATCGATTTATCTTTGTTGTACGTTCATTTCTTCTCTAGTGAGTCATATCTAGGATAGATTTTAATGTTTCTTGGACTTATTGGTGATTGTAATTCGTAGATATCATCTTGTAAGGTTGATTGTTCATTGAGATTGAATGCTCTTTAGTGATTGGCAATGAATTGGCATTGTTGGAAGGAATTCGAATTTTGGCGATGAGGGCTCATTTTGAAGTGATGGACCCCGAATTACTTATAAGTTAACCTCTTTTCTATTATTCTTGTATTTGTTTTGCAAAGGCACAGCTTACATCATTTTATAAGCGCAACGGACAAGCTTCCCTCAAACTCAACTTGTGGGTTATCCAGGACCGACCGAACTGGCGATGAGTGGGCCGATGAATCCTATTGAAGACCGGCATCTTCAAGACCAATTTCATTTATAGATTTTTCATTTGCATGGACTATTTATGTCGTAATCATTTTGGAACACTTTTATTTTGATTGTAATTTTCATTTAGGACTAGTCACCTTAAAAGTGGCAAACTTGTAATTTTGACCATTTTCTAACACTAGGAGTAGCTGGTATAAATACTTGCTTATAGTCGGGTTTGAGGTGGCTATATTTTGCAGAAATAACCAAGCACTTTCACGTGTGGAATTAGGGTTCATCCTTAGTTCAAACCTCTTATCAATTTCAACCCAAGAATTGGAATTTTAGCTAGTACGACAAAGGCGAATTGTGAGTCAAATCGATTCATCTTTGTTGTATGTTCATTTCTTATCTAGTGAGTCATATCTTGGATAGATTTTAATTTTTCTTAGACTTATTGGTGATTGTAATTCGTAGATAATCATCGTGTAAGGTTGATTGTTCATTGAGATTGAATGCTCTTTAGTGATTGGCATGAATTGGCAATGTTGGAAGGAATTCGAATTTTGGCGATGAGGGCCCATTTTGAGCAGATCGACCCCAGAATTGTTTCTAAATTAACCTCTTTTCTATTATTCTTGTATTGTGTTTTCCAATAGGCACACTTATCATATTTTATAGGGCATTGGACAAGCTCCCTCAAACTCAGCTTGTGGTTTATCAATGGACCGACCTGAACGGGCGATGAGCTGGGCCGACGAATCCTATAGAAGACCGGCATCTTCAAGACCAATTTCATTTATATATTTTTCATTCGCATGGAATATTTATGTCGTAATCATTTTGGAACACTTTTATTTTGATTATAATTTTCATTTAGGACTAGCCACCTTAAAGGTGACAAACTTGTTGTTTTGACCATTTTCTAACACTAGGAGTAGCAAGTATAAATACTTGCTTATAGTAGGGTTTGAGGAGGCCATATTTTGCAGAAATAATCAAGCACTTTCACGTGTGGAATTAGGGTTCATCCTTAGTTCAAACCTCTTATCAATTTCAACTGAAGAATTTGAATTTTAGCGTGTACCACAAAGGAGAATTGTGAGTCATATCGATTCCTGTTTGTTGTATGTTCATTTCTTCTGTAGTGAGTCATATCTTTGGCAGATTTGAATGTTTCTTGGACTTATTGGTGATTGTAATTCGTAGATAATCTTCTTGTAAGGCTGATTGTTCATTGAGATTGAATACTCTTTAGTGATTGGCGTGAATTGACATTGTTGGAAGGAATTCGAATTTTGGCGATGAGGGCTCGTTTTGAGTAGATCGACCCCGGATTTACTTATAAATTAACCAATTTTCTATTATTCTTGTATTGTGTTTTCCAACTAGCACACTAATCATAATTTAAAGCGCAACGGACAAGCTCCCTCAAACTCAACTTCTGGGTTATCTAGGGACCGACCTGAACTGGCGATGAGCTGGGCCGACGAATCCTATTGAAGACCGGCATCTTCAAGACCAAATTCATTTATAGATTTTTCAATTGCATGGACTATTTATGTCGTAATCATTTTGGAACACTTTTATTTTGATTGTAATTTTCATTTAGGACTAGCTACCTTAAAAGTAGCAAACTTGTAATTTTGACCATTTTCTAACACTAGGAGTAGCAAGTATAAATACTTGCTTATAGTAGGGTTTGAGGTAGCCATATTTTAAAGAAATAACCAAGAACTTTCACGTGTGGATTTAGGGATCATCCTTCGTCCAAACCTCTTATCAATTTCAACCCAAGAATTGGAATTTTAGCTAGTACGACAAAGGAGAATTGTGAGTCAAATCGATTCATCTTTGTTGTATGTTCATTTCTTCTCTATTGAGTCATATCTTAGATAGATTTTAATTTTTCATGGACTTATTGGTGATTGTAATTCGTAGATAATCATCTTGTAAGGTTGATTGTTCATTGAGATTGAATGCTCCTTAGTGATCGGAATGAATTGGCATTGTTGGAAGGAATTCGAATTTTGGCGATGAGGGCCCGTTTTGAGCAGATCAACCTCGGAATTATTTCTAAATTAACCTCTTTTCTATTATTCTTGTATTGTGTTTTCCAACAGGCACACATATCATATTTTATAGGGCATTGGACAAGCTCCCTCAAACTCAGCTTGTGGTTTATCAATGAACCGACCAGAACCGGTGATTTGCTAGGCCGACGAATCCTATAGAAGACCGGCATCTTCAAGACCAATTTCAATTATATATTTTTCATTTGCATGGACTATTTATGTCATAATCATTTTGGAACACTTTTATTTTGATTGTAATTTTCATTTAGGACTAGCCACCTTAAAGGTGGCAAACTTGTTCTTTTGACCATTTTCTAACACTGGGAGTAGCAAGTATAAATACTTGCCTATTGTTGGGTTTGAGGAGGCCATATTTTTCCGAAATAACCAAGCACTTTCACGTGTGGAATTAGGGTTCATCCTTAGTTCAAACCTCTTATCAATTTCAACTCAAGAATTTGAATTTTAGCGTGTACGATAAAGGAGAATTGTGAGTCATATCGATTCATCTTTGTTGTATGTTCATTTCTTCTCTAGTGAGTCATATCTAGGGTAGATTTGAATGTTTCTTGGACTTATTGGTGATTGTAATTCATAGATAATCATCTTGTAAGGTTGATTGATCATTGAGATTGAATGCTCTTTAGTGATTGGCGTGAATTGGCATTGTTGGGAGGAATTCAAATTTTGGCGATGAGGGCTCCTTTGAGTAGATCGACCCCGGAATTTTTTATAAATTAACCTCTTTTCTATTATTCTTGTATTGTGTTTTACAACAGGCACCCTTATCATAATTTATAGGGCAATGGACAAGCTCCCTCAAACTCAGCTTGTGGGTTATCCATGGACCGACCTGAACCGGCGATGAGTTGGGCCGATGAATCCTATAGAAGACCGGCATCTTCAAGTCCAATTTCATTTATATATTTTTCATTTGCATGTACTATTTATGTCGTAATCATTTTGGAACACTTTTATTATGATTGTAATTTTCATTTAGGACTAGCTACCTTAAAAGTGCCAAACGTGTAATTTTGACCATTTTCTAACCCTAGGAGTAGAAAGTATAAATACTTGCTTATAGTAGGGTTTGAGGAGGCCATATTTTGCAGAAATAACCTAGCATTTTCACGTGTTTAATTAGGGTTCATCCTTAGTTTAAACCTCTTATCAATTTCTACCCAAGAATTGGAATTGTGGCTAGTGCGACAAAGGAGAATTGTGAGTCATATCGATTTATCTTTGTTGTATGTTCATTTCTTCTCTAGTGAGTCATATCTAGGGTAGATTTCAATCTTTCTTGGACTGATTGTTGATTGTAATTCGTGGATAATCATCTTGTAATGTTGATTGTTCATTGAGATTGAATGCTCATTAGTGATTGGCGTGAATTGGCATTGTTGGAAGGAATTCGAATTTTGGCGATGAGGGCTCGTTTTGAGTAGATCGACCTCGGAATTACTTATAAATTAACCACTTTTCTATTATTCTTGTATTGTGTTTTCCAACTGGCACACTTATCATATTTTAAAGCGCAACGGACAAGCTCCCTCAAACTCAACTTGTGGGTTATCCAGGGACCGACCTGAACTGGCGATGAGCTGTGCCGACGAATCCCATTGAAGACCGGCATCTTCAAGACGAATTTCATTTATAGATTTTTCATTTGCATGGACTATTTATGTCGTAATCATTTTGGAACACTTTTATTTTGATTGTAATTTTTATTTAGGACTAGCCACCTTAAAAGTGGCAAACTTGTAATTTTGACCATTTGCTAACACTAGGAGTAGCAGGTATAAATACTTGCTTATAGTAGGGTTTGAGGAGGCCATATTTTGCAGAAATAACCAAGAACTTTCACGTGTGGAATTAGGGTTCATCCTTAGTTCAAACCTCTTATCAATTTCAACCCAAGAATTGGAATTTTAGCAAGTACGACAAAGGAGAATTGTGAGTCATATCGATTTATCTTTGTTGTACATTCATTTCTTCTCTAGTGAGTCATATCTAGGATAGATTTTAATGTTTCTTGGACTTATTGGTGATTGTAATTCGTAGGTCATCATCTTGTAAGGTTGATTGTTCATTGAGATTGAATGCTCTTTAGTGATTAGAATGAATTGGCATTGTTGGAAAGAATTCGAATTTTGGCGATGAGGGCCCATTTTGAAAGGATGGACCCCGAAATTATTTATAAATTAACCACTTTTCTATTATTCTTGTATTGTGTTTTGCAACAGGCACACTTATCATATTTTATAGGGCAACGGACAAGCTTCCTCAAACTCAGCTTGTGGGTTATCTAGGGACCGACCTGAACCGGCAATGAGCTTGGCCGATGATTCTTATAGTACACCGGAATCTTCAAGACCAATTTCATTTATATATTTTTCATTTGCATGGACAATTTATGTCGTAATCATTTTGGAACACTTTTATTTTGATTGTAATTTTCATTTAGGACTAGCCACCTTAAAAGTGGCAATCTTGTAATTTTGACCATTTTCTAACACTAGGAGTAGCAAGTATAAATACTTGCTTATAGTAGGGTCTGAGGAGGCCATATTTTGCAGGAATAACCATGCACTTTCACGTGTGGAATTAGGGTTCATCCTTAGTTCAAACCTCTTATCAATTTTAACACAAGAATTGGAATTTTAGCTAGTGCGACAAAGGAGAATTGTGAGTCATATCGATTCATCTTTGTTGTATGTTCATTTCTTCTCTAGTGAGTCATATCTAGGATAGAGTTGAATGTTTCTTGGACTTATTGGTGATTGTAGTTTGTAGATAATCATTTTGTAAGGTTGAATGTTCATTGAGATTGAATGCTCTTTAGTGATTCGCGTGAATTGGCATTGTTGGAAGGAATTTGAATTTTGGCGATGAGGGCTCATTTTGAGTTGATTGACCTCGGAATTATTTATAAATTAACCTCTTTTCTATTATTCTTGTATTGTGTTTACCAACAGGCACACTTATCATATTTTATAGGGCAATGGACAAGCTCCGTTAAACTCAGCTTGTGGGTTATCCATGGACCGACCTGAACCGGCGATCAGTTGGGTCAATGAATCGTATATAAGACCGGCATCTTCAAGACCAATTTCGTTTATATATTTTTCATTTGCAGGGACTATTTATGTCGTTATCTTTTTGGAACACTTTTATTTTGATTGTAATTTTCATTTAGGACTAGCCACCTTAAAAGTGGCAAACTTGTAATTTTGACCATTTTCTAACCCTTGGAGTAGCAAGTATAAATACTTGCTTATAGTAGGGTTTGAGGAGGCCATATTTTGCAGAAATAACCTAGAACTTTCACGTGTGGAATTAGGTTTCATCCTTAGTTAAACCTCTTATCAATTTAACCCAAGAATTGGAATTGTGGCAGTACGACAAAGGAGAATTGTGAGTCATATCGATTTATCTTTGTTGTATGTCATTTCTTCTCTAGTGAGTCATATCTAGGTAGATTTTAATCTTTCTTGGACTTATTGGTGATTGTAATTCGTGATAAACATCTTGTAAGTTGATTGTTCATTGTGATTGAATGCTCTTTAGTGATTGGCAAGTGAATTGGCATTGTTGGAAGAATTCGAATTTTAGCGATGAGGGCCCATTGTTGAAAGGATGACCCCGAATTTTTATAAATTAACCCTTTTCTATTATTCTTGTATTGTGTTTTGCAACAGGCACACTTATCATATTTATAGGGCAAGGACAAGACTTCCTCAGACTCAGCTTGTGGGTTATTCTAGGGCACCGACCATGAACAGGCAATGAGTTGGTCGATGAATCCTATAGAAACCGGCATCTTAAGACCAATTTCATTTATATATTTTTCATTTGCATGGACAATTTATGTGTAATCATTTTGGAACACTTTTTTTTGATTGTAATTTTCATTTAGGACTAGCACCTTAAAAGTGGCAATCTTGTAATTTTGACCATTTTCTAACACTAGGAGTAGCAAGTATAAATACTTGCTTATAGTAGGGTCTGAGGAGGCCATATTTTGCAGGAATAACCATGCACTTTCACGTGTGGAATTAGGGTTCATCCTTAGTTCAAACCTCTTATCAATTTTAACACAAGAATTGGAATTTTAGCTAGTGCGACAAAGGAGAATTGTGAGTCATATCGATTCATCTTTGTTGTATGTTCATTTCTTCTCTAGTGAGTCATATCTAGGATAGAGTTGAATGTTTCTTGGACTTATTGGTGATTGTAGTTTGTAGATAATCATTTTGTAAGGTTGATTGTTCATTGAGATTGAATGCTCTTTAGTGATTCGCGTGAATTGGCATTGTTGGAAGGAATTTGAATTTTGGCGATGAGGGCTCATTTTGAGTTGATTGACCCCGGAATTATTTATAAATTAACCTCTTTTCTATTATTCTTGTATTGTGTTTACCAACAGGCACACTTATCATATTTTATAGGGCAATGGACAAGCCCCGTTAAACTCAGCTTGTGGGTTATCCATGGACCGACCTGAACCGGCGATCAGTTGGGTCAATGAATCGTATATAAGACCGGCATCTTCAAGACCAATTTCATTTATATATTTTTCATTTTCAGGGACTATTTATGTCGTTATCATTTTGGAACACTTTTATTTTGATTGTAATTTTCATTTAGGACTAGCCACCTTAAAAGTGGCAAACTTGTAATTTTGACCATTTTCTAACCCTTGGAGTAGCAAGTATAAATACTTGCTTATAGTAGGGTTTGAGGAGGCCATATTTTGCAGAAATAACCAAGAACTTTCACGTGTGGAATTAGGTTTCATCCTTAGTTAAACCTCTTATCAATATTCAACCCAAGAATTGGAATTTGCAGTATGCGACAAAGGAGAATTGTGAGTCATATCGATTTATCTTTGTTGTACATTCATTTCTTCTCTAGTGAGTCATATCTAGGATAGATTTTAATGTTTCTTTGACTTATTGGTGATTGTAATTCGTAGGTCATCATCTTGTAAGGTTGATTGTTCATTGAGATTGAATGCTCTTTAGTGATTAGAATGAATTGGCATTGTTGGAAAGAATTCAAATTTTGGCGATGAGGGCCCATTTTGAAAGGATGGACCCCGGAATTATTTATAAATTAACCACTTTTCTATTATTCTTGTATTGTGTTTTGCAACAGGCACACTTATCATATGTTATAGGGCAAGGACAAGCTTCCTCAACTCAGCTTGTGGGTTATTAGGGACCGACCTGAACCGGCAATGGGGCTTGGCCGATGAATCTTATAGTACACCGGCATCTTCAAGACCAATTTCATTTATATATTTTTCATTTGCATGGACAATTTATGTCGTAATCATTTTGGAACACTTTTCTTTTGATTGTAATTTTCATTTAGGACTAGCCACCTTAAAAGTGGCAATCTTGTAATTTTGACCATTTTCTAACACTAGGAGTAGCAAGTATAAATACTTGCTTATAGTAGGGTCTGAGGAGGCCATATTTTGCAGGAATAACCATGCACTTTCACGTGTGGAATTAGGGTTCATCCTTAGTTCAAACCTCTTATCAATTTTAACACAAGAATTGGAATTTTAGCTAGTGCAACAAAGGAGAATTGTGAGTCATATCGATTTATCTTTGTTGTATGTTCATTTCTTCTCTAGTGAGTCATATCTAGGATAGAGTTGAATGTTTCTTGGACTTATTGGTGATTGTAGTTTGTAGATAATCATTTTGTAAGGTTGAATGTTCATTGAGATTGAATGCTCTTTAGTGATTCGCGTGAATTGGCATTGTTGGAAGGAATTTGAATTTTGGCGATGAGGGCTCATTTTGAGTTGATTGACCCCAGAATTATATATAAATTAACCTCTTTTCTATTATTCTTGAATTGTGTTTTCCAACAGGCACACTTATCATATTTTATAGGGCAATGGACAAGCTCCGTTAAACTCAGCTTGTGGGTTATCCATGGACCGACCTGAACCGGCGATCAGTTGGGTCAATGAATCGTATATAAGACCGGCATCTTCAAGACCAATTTCATTTATATATTTTTCATTTGCAGGGACTATTTATGTCGTTATCATTTTGGAACACTTTTATTTTGATTGTAATTTTCATTTAGGACTAGCCACCTTAAAAGTGGCAAACTTGTAATTTTGACCATTTTCTAACCCTTAGAGTAGCAAGTATAAATACTTGCTTATAGTAGGGTTTAAGGAGGCCATATTTTGCAGAAATAACCTAACACTTTCACGTGTGGAATTAGGTTTCATCCTTAGTTTAAACCTTTTATCAATATCAACCAAAGAATTGGAATTGTGGCGAGTGCGACAAAGGAGAATTGTGAGTCATATCGATTCATCTTTGTTGTATGTTCATTTCTTCTCTAGTGAGTCATATCTAGGGTAGATTTGAATCTTTCTTGGACTTATTGGTGATTGTAATTCATGGATAATCATCTTGTAATGTTGATTGTTCATTGAGATTGAATGCTCTTAGTGATTGGCGTGAATTGGCATTGTTGGAAGGAATTCGAATTTTAGCGATGAGGGCCCATGTTGAGCAAATCGACCCCAGAATTATTTATAAATTAACCGCTTTTCTATTATTCTTGTATTGTGTTTTCCAACCGGCACACTTATCATATTTTATAGGGCAATGGACAAACTCCCTCAGACTCAGCTTGTGGGTTATCCAGGGACCGACCAGAACAGGCAATGAGTTGGGTTGATGAATCCTATAGAAGAACGGCATCTTGAAGACCAATTTCTTTTATATATTTTTCATTTGCATGGACTATTTATGTTGTAATCATTTTGGGACACTTTTATTTTGATTGTAATTTTCATTTAGGACTAGACACCTTAAAAGTGGCAATCTTGTAATTTTGACCATTTTCTAACACTAGGAGTAGCAAGTATAAATACTTGCTTATAGTAGGGTCTGAGGAGGCCATATTTTGCAGGAATAACCATGCACTTTCACGTGTGGAATTAGGGTTCATCCTTAGTTCAAACCTCTTATCAATTTCAACCCAAGAATTGGAATTTAACTAGTACGACAAAGGAGAATTATGAGTCATATCGATTCATCTTTGTTGTATGTTCATTTGTTCTCTAGTGAGTCATATCTAGGATAGATTTGAATGTTTCGTGGACTTATTGGTGATTGTAGTTCGTAGATAATCATCTTGTAAGGTTGATTGTTCATTGAGATTGAATGCTCTTTAGTGATTGGCGTGAATTAGCATTGTTGGAAGGACGTCGAATTTTGGCGATGAGGGCCCATTTTGAGTAGATCGACACCGGAATTATTTATAAATTAACCTCTTTTCTATTATTCTTGTATTGTGTTTTCCAACAGGCATACTTATCATATTTTATAGGGCAACGGACAAGCTCCCTCAAACTCAGCTTGTGGGTTATTGATGAAATCACCTTATGCTTATATTTTCTTTTGAACTTATATTAAATTTATTTCAATATTATAAAGAAAATATAAAGAAATGATATTTAATGGTGTTTATTGTGAAAATTCAGGTTTTGAGGACCCAAAAGTAAATTACAAGTTAATTGGAGGAGTTTTTCACAAAATTGACGAAGCGAGCAGAGGATTGCACGGAAGGCCGTCGGCCTTAGGCCGGCCTACATTTAAGGCCGCTGGCCTTGAGCCGGCCTAAAAAAACATTAAAGCCGCCAGCCTTAAAGTCGGCCTACATTTAAGGCCGCCGGCCTTGAGCCGGCCTTCATTACTCCCCGGGTATCCATTGCGAAAATCTCTCCAAAATCGTATCTTAATTAATTTACTGACTCGACTCCTCATCAGATCAAGCTTATCCTCCTCCTCTTTGGATCTATAAATAGGCCCCTTGTGTGAACCTTGGAAGCATCCCCTTTTGTTTAGAATCCCCTTTTGTTTAGCATCTTTTGTTAGGCATCCCCTTTTGTTTTAGAATCCTTTTGTTTTGATTCTTTGTTTAGCATCCTTTGTCTTTCTTTGAAATCATTAGAATTCCCTCAGGAACTTTAGGGTTTTATATTTTCTTTAATTCCTTTACATTTTATGTTATTCCAAATTTTAGTTTGAAGAAAGAAAGTTATTTTGCTGAAGTTTTCTTTCAATTGAAGAATTCGAGGAATCATTTTGGAAGATTGAAGTTCTTGAAGATTATAGCTATTGTTTCATTTACTTTATTTTCTTTTATGCCATTTATTAGTTTATTCTTGTTGTTCAATATGAATTCGATTACACCTATTTATTTCAATTGTTTTTATGCAATTCATACTACAATGTTCTAAATCATCATTGTGGGAAACATGATGAAGCCATAATTCAAACTAAAATGATCATTGTATTCATGTTATAGGACATATAGATATGCGGAATTTTCATATAAGAAGTCCTGCTATGAATTATATTTTGTAATTGAAATCAATGCATAGAAATGTAAATGACTCAAAAGAGAAATTTAGGTTTTATCAGGAATTCCTAAGTAAGATTTAATAATTCATGTGGAAGCATCGTTATTGAATCTTATTAGAAATTGACCTAAGTGTTTCATGCAATATTTTTATTAAATTTTTCACTAAGGGATTAGGAGAAATTATTTTAAAGATATTAGGGAATCATATAATTGGGAAATTTATGATTGTAAATTAGAATCCTCGTTTGATTTTAATTAGCGGGAGCTATTAAATTAAATTGGGGTAACATTACTTTAAAACTTGATAAAAGATTAGGGTTTTGTTAATTTCTTGTGAAAATCCATATAGCTATGAGTTATTATAACACGAAGGCAATATGATTAGTAGAATTTTGGTGGATTCTATTTCCCACCATCAATTTATCATTTTTCAAACATAATCCTCTTTTTGAGCATTTAGCATAATTCATTCAATTCTCATCAAACATCATTGCCTAAATAATAGTAGAAATTGATAAAGGTCTATTACTTAATCAATCTTCGTGGTTCGACACTCTTCTCTCACTATATTACTTGATCCGATCCGGTACACTTGCTGGTATTTATTCACGCTCATTTTATATCTCTTTTTGCGTAGATCAAGTTTTTGGCGCCGTTGCCGGGGATTGATTATTATTAGACCATCTTCAAATTCTATTGTTAATTTAGGCGCAATTATTTTGTTATTTAATTTGTTATCATTATGTGATCGTTTCCTATTCTCTTTGAATTTCTTTTTATGCACAAGAGTAGAAGTGCTGAACTTCTACCAATTAATCTTGAGATAGAACGCACCTTACGACAACTATGAAGAGAGCAGAGAAGAAAGGAAGAAGAGAACATGGCAGATGAGAACAACAATCGGATTCAGGGTGTTGGTAGAGCACTTCGGGAATACACGATACCTGTTGTTTCAAGTCCTGCAATAAGAAGACCAACAATTCAGGCTAACAATTTTGAGTTAAAACCAGCACTCGTTCAAATAGTTCAATCAAATCAATTCGGAGGATATCCAAATGACAGTCCTGATGAGCATATTGCAGTATTTCTTCAATATTGTAATACCGTGAAAATGAATAATGTATCTGATGATGTAATTAGGCTACAACTTTTTCCATTTTCACTTAGAGAAAAAGCTAGGGCTTGGTACAATTCATTGCCACAAGACTCTGTAACCACTTGGGTTGATCTCTCATCTAAATTTTTAAGGAGATTTTTTCCACCAGCTAGAACTGCTAGGTTAAGAAATGACATCACAAACTTCACTAAGTTTAGTGGTGAATCACTTTATGATGCATGGGAAAGATTCAAGGAGGCAATTAGAAAATGCCCCCATCATGGATTACCAGATAATCTCCTTATTGAGATATTCTATCTCAGTTTAGATGACACATTGAGATCTCTGGTAGATGCTGCTTCTGGTGGTGCACTAATGAGTAAGACATATGAAGAGGCTAGTGCTTTGATAGATGAAATGGCCTCTAGTGCACATAATTGGCAACATGAAAGAGGTAAGTCTAGAGTAGCATCTGTCAATGACATGGACACCTTAACAGCTCAGATTTCTACTCTTACCGCTCAGGTAAGTAAACTCACCTCTGCACCATCTTTTAATGTTAATCAAATTGCTTGTTGTGAGTCATGCTCAGGACCACACTCAACTCTTGAGTGCCCGTCTGGAAACTGCACCTCCTCATCCCATGGAAAACAGGTAACTTTGTAGGCAACCTCCAGAGAGGTACTCAAGGACCATATTCGAATACATACAATCCTAGGTGGCGCAATCATCCAAACTTCTCATGGAGGAATGATAATCAAGCACTTAACCCGCCCCCTGGATTTCCCAGACAAACCTTTGCTTAGAATGCCTATTCTCAACAGCAACCCACTAAGATGAAAGAGCTCATGAGGAGCTACATGCAAAAGACTGACACCCTCCTACAAAACCAACAAGCTTCTATCAGAAACTTGGAGGGTCAGCTCAGTCAAATTGCACAGCAGCTAAGTACTAGACCCTTAGGGTTTTTGCCTAGCAAAACTGAGGAGAACACCTATCATGTCAATGCTATCATGCTAAGGAGTGGTAAGGAAGTGAAGAAAGCTGAAAGGCAGGTAAAAATTCAAGAGAAAGATCCAGAGAAAGGTAAGCAGAAGGAGGAGGAACTCACACCCAAAGCACCAGTGTTGCAGCCTTATGTTCCACCTATCCCTTTCCTAGGAAGAATAAAGCAGAGGGAATTGGAAGCCCAGTTTGCCAGGTTTTGTGACATATTTAAAGGGCTTCAAATTAATATACCTCTCTTAGAGGCCTTGAAGCAAATTCCATCCTATGCCAAATTCATGAAAGAGCTACTCTTTAATAAAAGATCCATGGAGAGTGTTGAGAAAGTAATGCTTCTTGGTGAGAGTTCAGCTGTCATAGAGAAGAAATCTGCTCAGCTACCTAGAAAGTTGAAAGATCAGGGAAGTTTCAGTATCCCTTGCACCATTGGTAATATTGATTTTGAGAATGTTTTGATTGATTCTGGTGCAAGTATTAATTTAATGCTACTTTCAGTTTTTAGGAAGCTCGGAATAGAGCCACAAAAGTGCAAGAGGAGACCAATCACTGTGCAGCTAGCTGATAAGAGCATAAGGTTTTCCAAAGGTACAGTGGAGGATGTCTTAGTCAAGGTCGATAAATTCATATTTCCAATGGACTTTGTCATACTGGATGCGGAAGAAGATGACGACATTCCACTCATTCTGGGTAGACCATTCCTAGCTACAGGTCAAGCTCTAATTGATGTAGGACAAGGCAAGCTCACCCTTAGAGCACTAGACGACCAGGTAACATTTGATATGTATGATCCTGTGTTTTTGTCTAATGAGAAAGAAAAGTATTTTGACATATCTGCTGAGGGTGAAATTACTAACAATGATGTGGAGGAAGATGTAGGGCAAACCACTCTTGAAGCTGTCTTGAATGAGATAGATGATTGGGGGGATGAGGATGAGCAAGAAAACAAAGGCTGTGAGCAAATACCCCAGATTGAAAATGTTGTTGCTTTTGAGAAGACAGACCACTATGAGAAGCCACCAATGTCGACACTAATTCCCATGCAGACACTTAAACCTAATGTCTTTTCTAATCAATTGTTTGATTATGAGTGTCTGAATTTAGGAAATCCATGGCCTCACATTAATCTAGCGCCTATGACAAGAGAATTGCAGCAGCAGATTCAAGGCCAGTTAGATGAACATAGGGAAATCTTGGGATGGTCAAGCGCAGACATCCAACAGGTATGTTTGTTGATATCCACCTACAAAACATTGGTGGAAGCTGAAAAGAAGGGCACCATACCATGGAAGGAAGCTTGGAATCCTAATCTGAAAACGTTGGTGTTGGAGGAGTTGTTTAAACTCCTTGATGTAAGCTAACCCTGATAGCTAGGCTGATGACTATAAAACAAGCGCTTCATGGGAGGCAGCCTATGCTCAATAAGTATATACACTAGTGTTTTAATTTCGTTACAAAAAAAAAAAAAAAAAAAACTAATTCAAGGTTGGATAAGGGCCGCCAGTGCATTCAAGACACTCCAAGGATGACAGACATTTTGGGAGGAATTTTCTTCCTGATGAACAATTTTACACCAGGGAAGTATCAGTATTTCAATTCTTACATTGATATTCTTTTCCTTAATTTTGTGCTATATTAGGAACAATGAGGACATTGTCCAATTTAAGTGTGGGGAAAGGATTATAAATGTAGAAGTATAATGATTGCACACATCATGAACTTACAATTCCCATGCTTTATTTATGTCCTTAAGTGTTTATCATCAATGAAATCCTGAAATTGACTTAGATTGGTGCCTTACCCGCCAACTGTTGTGACTAGTTTATATAGTTAAAATTTAATAGTAAAATCTCTAGAGAACGGGGTTTACCCTATGTTTAGCCTTTGAACTTGAGATTGAGTCCTTAAGTTGAAAAAACAAGCAAGTTTGCTTGAAGGAAAAATTGGTTGGGATAAATCTCTCTTGAAATTTCTTTGAGAATACCTTAACACTTAGTGAAAGAGGTAAAGGAAATATTTTACTTAGTGATCCCTTAATAATAATAATAAAAAAAAAGGAGCCTTTACTCCAATAACTCAGGAAAGTGAGTTAAGAGTATCCAATCTTAAATGTTAGTGTGAGGAAGAGTTCGTAGGGGTCCCTTTAAAACCTGGTCACTTAGGCGATGAGCCCAGGATGTGCCGACTCAATGAACTCACAATAACGAGAAGGGCGGAAAGGCAAAAATTTAGTACCTTAATGAAAGCCAGGTTGACATGGGCGAGCTTTGGTCCCTCAGAAGAGTGAAGTCTCACTCCGCTGTCAATTAAGGCAAATAAAAAAAAAAAGGGAGAAATTCTAGGTAAAAATGGATACCATATGCTTTCACTTCTTGTTATCTTGTTTAGAGAAGTAAAATTGAGGGAGATTATACTTGCTAATAACCAATGAAGTTTAAATGAATGTTTTTCCTTAAGGACTAAGTATTGTTTTGTTATTGTTAAACATTGGGATTAAAAATCTGTTATATTTAGATTAACTACTAAATTTCAACTAGATATACTAGTTACAAATTTCAGTATGGTTAGAACAATGGGCACCAGAAGTTCAATGATGGATTTCTCTTATTTAAATCAATTATTTTGCTTGAGGACAAGCAAAAGTTCAAGTGTGGGGATGTTGATAAAATCACATTATACTTATATTTTCTTTTGAACTTATATTAAATTTATTTCAATATTATAAAGAAAATATAAAGAAATGATATTTAATGGTGTTTATTGTGAAAATTCAGGTTTTGAGGACCCAAAAGTAAATTACAAGTTAATTGGAGGAGTTTTTCACAAAATTGAAGAAGCGAGCGGAGGATTGCACGGAAGGCCGTCGGCCTTAGGCCGACCTACATTCAAGGCCGCCGGCCTTGAGCCAGCCTTGAGCCGGCCTATATTAAATCGGCCTCAAAAAAACATTAAAGCCGCCGGCCTTAAAGCCGGCCTACATTCAAGGCCGCCGGCCTTCATTACTCCTCGGATATCCATTGCGAAAATCTCTCCAAAATCGTATCTTAATTAATTTGCTGACTCAACTCCTCATCAGATCAAGCTTATCCTCCTCCTCTTTGGATCTATAAATAGGCCCCTTGTGTGAACCTTGGAAGCATCCCCTTTTGTTTAGAATCCCCTTTTGTTTAGCATCTTTTGTTAAGCATCCCCTTTTGTTTTAGAATCCTTTTGTTTTGATTCTTTGTTTAGCATCCTTTATCTTTCTTTGAAATCATTAGAATTCCCTTAGGAACTTTAGGATTTTATATTTTCTTTAATTCCTTTACATTTTATGTTATTCCAAATTTTAGTTTGAAGAAAGAAAGTTATTTTGCTGAAGTTTTCTTTCAATTGAAGAATTCGAGGAAACATTTTGGAAGATTGAAGTTCTTGAAGATTATAGCTATTGTTTCATTTACTTTATTTTCTTTTATGCCATTTATTAGTTTATTCTTGTTATTCAATATGAATTCCATTACACCTATTTATTTCAATTGTTTTTATGCAATTCATACTATAATGTTCTAAATCATCATTGTGGGAAATATGATGAAGCCATAATTCAAACTAAAATGATCATTGTATTCATGTTATAGGACATATAGATGTGTAGAATTTTCATATAAGAAGTCCTGCTATGAATTATATTTTGTAATTGAAATCAATGCATAGAAATGTAAATGACTCGAAAGAGAAATTTAGGTTTTATCAGGAATTCCAAAGTAAGATTTAAAGATTCATGTGGAAGCATCGTTATTGAATCTTATTAGAAATTGACCTAAGTGTTTCATGCAATATTTTTATTAAATTTTTCACTAAGGGATTAGGAGAAATTATTTTAAAGATATTAGGGAATCATATAATTGGGAAATTTATGATTGTGAATTAGAATCCTCGTTTGATTTAATTAGCGGGAGCTATTAAATTAAATTGGGGTAACATTACTTTAAAACTTGATAAAGGATTAAGGTTTTGTTAATTTCTTGTGAAAATCCATATAGCTATGAGTTATTATAACACGAAGGCAATATGATTAGTAGAATTTGGGTGGATTCTATTTCCCACCATCAATTTATCATTTTTCAAACATAATCCTCTTTTTGAGCATTTAGCATAATTCATTCAATTCTCATCAAACATCATTGCCTAAATAATAGTAGAAATTGCTAAAGGTCTATTACTTAATCAATCTTCGTGGTTCGACACTCTTCTCTCACTATATTACTTGATCCGATCCGGTACACTTGCCGGTATTTATTCACGCTCATTTTATATCTCTTTTTGTGTGGATCAAGTTTTTGGCGCCGTTGCCGGGGATTGATTATTATTATACCATCTTCAGATTCTATTGTTAATTTAGGCGCAATTATTTTGTTATTTAATTTGTTATCATTGTGTGATCATTTCCTGTTCTCTTTGAATTTCTTTTTATGCGCAAGAGTAGAAGTGTTGAACTTCTACCAATTAATCTTGAGATAGAATGCACCTTACGACAACTTAGAAGAGAGTAGAGAAGAAAGGAAGAAGAGAACATGGCAGATGAGAACAACAATCGGATTCAGGGTGTTGGTAGAGCACTTCGGGAATACACGATACCTGTTGTTTTTGGTCCTGCACTAAGAAGACCAACAATTCAGGCTAATAATTTTGAGTTAAAACCAGCACTCGTTCAAATGGTTAAATCAAATCAATTCGGAGGATATCCAAATGAGAGTCCTGATGAGCATATTGCAATATTTCTTCAATATTGTAATACAGAGAAAATGAATAATGTATCTGATGATGTAATTAGGCTACAACTTTTTCCGTTTTCACTTGAGTAGATCGACCCCAGAATTATTTATAAATTAACCACTTTTCTATTATTCTTGTATTGTTTTTTCTAACATGCACACTTATCATATTTTATAGGGCAATGGACAAGCTCCCTCAAACTCAACTTGTGGGTTATCCACAGACCGACCTGAACCGGTGACTAGTTGAGCCGATGAATCCTATATAAGACCGGCATCTTCAAGACCAATTTCATTTATATATTTTTCATTTGTGTGGACTATTTATGTCGTAATCATTTTGGAACACTTTTATTTTGATTGTAATTTTCATTTAGGACTAGCCACCTTAAAAGTAGCAAACTTGTAACTTTGACCATTTTCTAACCCTAGGAGTAGCAAGTATAAATACTTGCTTATAGTAGGGTTTGAGGAGGCCATATTTTGCAGAAATAACCTAGCACTTTCACGTGTGGAATTAGGGTTCATCCTTAGTTTAAACCTCTTATCAATTTTAACCCAAGAATTGGAATTGTGGCGAGTGCGACAAAGGAGAATTGTGAGTCATATCGATTTATCTTTGTTTTATGTTCATTTCTTCTCTAGTGAGTCATATCTAGGGTAGATTTGAATCGTTCTAGGACTTATTGGAGATTGTAATTCGTGGATAATCATCTTGTAATGTTGATTGTTCATTGAGATTGAATGCTCTTTAGTGATTGGCGTGAATTGGCATTGTTGGAAGGAATTCGAATTTTGGCGATGAGGGCCCATTTTGAGCAGATTGACCCCGGAATTATTTATAAATTAAACACTTTTCTATTATTCTTGTATTGTGTTTTCCAACAGGCACAATTATCATATTTTATAGGGCAATGGAAAAACTCCCTCAAACTCAGCTTGTGGGTTATCCATGTAACGACCTGAATAGGCAATGAGTTGGGCCGATGAATCCTATAGAAGACCGGCATCTTGAAGACCAATTTCTTTTATATATTTTTCATTTGCATGGACTATTTATGTTGTAATCATTTTGGAAAACTTTTATTTTTTTTTGTAATTATCATTTAGGACTAGACACCTTAAAAGTGGCAAAGTTGTAATTTTGACCATTCTAACACTAGCAGTAGCAAGTATAAATACTTGCTTATAGTAGGGTCTGAGGAGGCCACATTTTGCGGAAATAACCAAGCACTTTCACGTGTGGAATTAGGGTTCATCCTTAGTTTAAACCTCTTATCAATTTCAACCCAAGAATTGGAATTTTAGCTAGTACGACAAAGGAGAATTGTGAGTCATATCGATTCATCTTTGTTGTATGTTCATTTCTTCTCTAGTGAGTCATATCTAGGATAGATTTGAATGTTTCTTGGACTAATTGGTGATTGTAATTCATAGATAATCATCTTGTAATGTTGATTGTTTATTGAGATTGAACGCTCTTTAGTGATTGGTGTGAATTGACATTGTTGGAAGGAATTTGAATTTTGGCGATGAGGGCCCATTTTGAGTAGATCAACCCCATAATAATTTATAAATTAACATCTTTTCTATTATTCTGGTATTGTTTTTTCCAACAGGCACACTTATCATATTTTATAGGGCAACGGACAAGCTCCCTCAAACTCAGCTTGTGGGTTATCCATGGACCGACCTGAACCGGCGATGAGCTGGGCCGATGAATCCTATAGAAGACCGGCATCTTCAAGACCAATTTCATTTATAGATTTTTCATTTGCATGGACTATTTTTGTCATAATCATTTTGGAACACTTTTAATTTGATTGTAATTTTCATTTAGGACTAGCCACCTTAAAGGTGGCAAACTTGTAATTTTGACCATTTTCTAACACTAGGAGTAGCAAGTATAGATACTTGCTTATTGTAGGGTTTGAGGAGGCCATATTTTGTAGAAATAACCTAGCACTTTCACGTGTGGAATTAGGGTTCATCCTTAGTTCAAACCTCTTATCAATTTCATCCGAAGAATTGGAATTGTGGCGAGTGCGGCAAAGGACAATTGTGATTCATATCGATTCATCTTTGTTGTATGTTCATTTCTTCTCTAGTGAGTCATATCTAGGATAGATTTGAATGTTTCTTGGACTTAATGGTGATTGTAATTCGTGGATTATCATCTTGTAATGTTGATTGTTCATTGAGATTGAATACTCTTTAGTGATTAGCGTGAATTGGCATTGTTGGAAGGAATTCGAATTTTGGCAATGAGGGCTCGTTTTGAGTTGATCGACCCCTGAATTATTTATAAATTAACCACTTTTCTATTATTCTTCCATTGTGTTTTCCAACAAGCACACTTATCATATTTTATAGGGCAATGGACAAGCTCCCTCAAACTCTGCTTGTGTGGTATCCACAGCCCGACCAGAACCGGCGATCAGTTTGGCCGATGAATCCTATATAAGACCGGCATCTTCAAGACCAATTTCATTTATATATTTTTCATTTGCTTGGACTATTTATGTCGTAATCATTTTGGAATACTTTTATTTTGATTGTAATTTTCATTTAGGACTAGCTACCTTAAAAGTGGCAAACTTATAATTTTGACTATTTTCTAACCCTAGGAGTAGCAAGTATAAATACTTGCTTATAGTAGGGTTTGAGGAGGCCATATTTTGTAGAAATAACCTAGCACTTTCACGTGTGGAATTACGGTTCATCCTTAGTTTAAACCTCTTATCAATTTCAACTCAAGAATCGGAATTGTGGCGAGTGCGACAAAGGAGAATTGTGAGTCATATCAATTCATCTTTGTTGTATGTTCATTTCTTCTCTAGTGAGTCATATCTAGGGTAGATTTGAGTCTTTCTTGGACTTATTGGTGATTTTGATTCGTGGACAATCATCTTGTAATGTTGATTGTTCATTGAGATTGAATGCTCTTTAGTGATTGGCGTGAATTGGCATTGTTGGAAGGAATTCGAATTTTGGCGATGAGGGCCCATTTTGTGCAGATCGAAACCGGAATTATTTATGAATTTACCACTTTTCCATTATTCTTGTATTGTGTTTTCCAACAGGCACACTTGTCATATTTTATAGGGCAATGGACAAACTCCCACAGACTCAGCTTGTGGGTTATCCATGGCCCGACCTGAATAGACATTGAGTTGGGCTGATGAATCCTATAATAGACCGGCATTTTGAAGACCAATTTCATTTATATATTTTTCATTTGCGTGGACTATTAATGTTGTAATCATTTTGGAACACTTTTATTTTGTTTGTAATTTTCATTTAAGACTAGACACCTCAAAAGTGGCAAACTTGTAATTTTGACTATTTTCTAACCCTAGGAGTAGCAAGTATAAATACTTGCTTATAGTAGGGTTTGAGGAGGCCATATTTTGCAGAAATAACCTAGCACTTTCACGTGTGGAATTAGGGTTCATCCTTAGTTTAAACGTCTTATCAATTTCAACTCAAGAATCGGAATTGCGGCGAGTGCGACAAAGGAGAATTGTGAGTCATATCGATTCTTCTTTGTTGTATGTTCATTTCTTCTCTAGTGAGTCATATCTAGGATAGATTTGAATGTTTCTTGGACTAATTGGTGATTTTAATTCGTAGATAATCATCTTGTAATGTTGATTGTTCATTGAGATTAAATGCTCTTTAGTGATTGGCGTGAATTGGCATTGTTGGAAGGAATTCGAATTTTGGCGATGAGGGCCCATTTTGAGTAGATCAACCCCGGAATTATTTATAAATTAACATCTTTTATATTATTCTGGTACTGTGTTTCCCAATAGGCACACTTATCATATTTTATAGGGCAACGGACAAGCTCCCTCAAACTCAGCTTGTGGGTCATCAATGGACCGACCTGAACCAGCGATAAGCTGTGCTGATGAATCCTATAGAAGACCGACATTTTGAAGAGCAATTTCAAGTATATATTTTTCATTTGCGTGGACTATTTATGTTGTAATCATTTTGGAAAACTTTTATTTTGATTGTAATTTTCATTTAGGACTAGCCACCTTAAAAGTGGCAAACTTGTAATTTTGACCATTTTCTAACATTAGGAGTAGCAAGTATAAATACTTGCTTATAGTTGGGTTTGAGGAGGCCATATTTTACAGAAATAACCGAGCACTTTCGCGTGTGGAATTAGGGTTCATCCTTAGTTCAAACCTCTTATCAATTTCAACCGAAGAATTGGAATTGTGGCGAGTGTGGCAAAGGAGAATTGTGAGTCATATTGATTCATCTTTGTTGTATGTTCATTTCTTCTCTAGTGAGTCATATCTAGGATAGATTTGAATGTTTCTTGGGCTTATTGGTGATTGTAATTCATGGATAATCATCTTGTAATGTTGATTGTTCATTGAGATTGTGATGGGAGTCAAAATCCGACAAGACCTATCATTAGGACAAAAATTGAAGGATTTCAAATCTTGGCAATGAGGGCCCATTTCAAGCATATCAACCTCGGAATAAATTATTATCTAACCTCTTTTATCTTATTCATGAATTGTATATTCCAACAGGTATGCTTATTTGGTTTCACAAGGCGATGGATAAACTCACTAAGACTCAGCTTGTGGGTTATCTATGGACCGACCTGAACCGGCGATGAGTTGAACCGACGGATTCCATCATGAAGCTAGCCTGCCGAAGATTATTTTCTTTACTTGTAATTTATGTTTGAACCATTTATTTTGTAAGCTTTATGGGACATTTTATTTGGTTGTATTTTACCTTTAGGACCGGCCACCCTATAGTGGCATAGTTGTGATTTTTTAGTCATTCTAACCCTAAAGGGTGCAAGTATAAATACTTGCAAATTAGGGTTTTTGAGGAGCTTTTTGAACATTTGAGAAAATACACTCCCTTTGCTGTGAGAGAGAGTAACTCTTTCAAGCATTTGCTCTTATCAATTTCCTTAATGAAATTGCGGCGAGTTGACTTGGATTTGTTGTGTGTTATATCAACAAATTACAAGTTGATCCTAATTCCAAACTAGTGAGTCATATCTGGTGAGGATTTAGTTATTTTATGTACTTTTTTTCTTATGAAATTAGGGTTCTAATTTCGAAATTTGAAAGCAACTTTTAATTGAATTTGAATACCATTTCGTTTTCCCTTCTAGCAATTGTCATTTGATATATTGTAATTCATCACAATTTCGGAATTTCATTTGGAATATTGAGGCTCTTCCTTTGTTTGTGGCGTAGATGATCATTGACAATTCATCCCTTTTAGTTGATTGTGCTTGACCCCCCTTTAGGCACATCATATTTTGGTATCAGAGCTTAAGGTTAAGAGGAGGGATTGTTGAATTTGAGATTTTTGATCCTTATATTGTTATCTTCCTATTGCTGTGAATTGCTTATGGTTAAGAGGAGGAATTGTTGCAATTAGGATTGTCCTTTGTTTCCTTCTTGCCGTGAGTTAATTGAAGGTATATGAGAAGGGTTTTGTTGATTGAAGTTTTGGGAATTGAAAGTTTTTGGTATTACCTTTGTGAACCGAATTGCAAGGGAGTGGAAATTCGGATCAAGTGAATGTATTTTTTTGTTGTTGTTACCTTGATGTTTACGTGATTGATCCTTGTTGAAATTGAGGATTAATTGAATTGTTTGTATTGGTACTAATTGGCGTGAGTATCTTACTTGGGAAGTTGAAACTTGTTGTTGTAGAAGTGGACATCTTGTTGTAATTTTTTATCTTGACTTCACCGTGAAGGAGAGGAAGGTAGTGCAATTTCGGAAGTGCAAATTGTGTAGGAAGGGAATTGTGTTTGTTTTTGCATTGTTGAATTCAGAATTGTGGAGGATATTTGCAATTTTCTAGATTTGATTAGTGTGTAAGAAAGGAAGTTATTTGATTTCAAAACAAGCATTAAGAGTGAAGGAGTTAATTGTGCTTGTTTGAATTTGAAAATTTGCATCTTACCAAATGTGGAGGAGTTGCAATTAGTGAAGAGGATTGATTTTCAAATTTAAATGCTGCCTTTCTTATGTTAATTTCGGTTGAAAAATTGTGTTGAAGTGGACAAAGTGCAACGTGAGTGTGTAGGAGTGTATATGGTGTTGTGTGTGCAAATTGGAAGTGGAAGTGTATAATTTCCAGAATTGAATTTGCGTGGAAGAAGAGGAAACAATTTGAATTGAAACACATCCATTTACTTCAAGTAGTTAAGAGTGGTATTGAATATATTTCATTTGAATTTGAAATTGATTCTTACCATTTGTGGCAAAGTTGCATTAAGGGTGTCACTTGTAAAAATTGTTGCCGTGTATGTGGAAGTGTATAGTTGTTGTTGCCGTTTCTTGTTGTTGTTGTAATTTAAAGAAGCCTATTAGTTAGTTGTTGTTTGTTCCTACCTTGGAAGTGAAGGGTTGCAACATATTCTTGTTGCGTAAATTTAGTATGTTGTGTGTAAAGTGTATAAGTGGCGGAGTGAGTTGGTTTTGGCGTGAATTGTTTTTGTGAAGCAAGTGTGCTACAATTACTAGACATTACATTGGTACATCAAATAGATTGCATCCACAAAAATGTCTATTAATAGTGTGAATGGAGGAATGAGTGATGTAGCATATAGTCGAATTGGTGGAGGTCAAGGTTCTAATGTTGCAGGTGGAGGACCTTAGATGAACAACTTCGGGACCTTAGAAAACTTGTTACTACATTAGCAACAAGGATTGATAGGATGACATTGCCACCACCACCAGTGATACACCTTCAGGAGCTACCTAGAGCAAAGGGAGATTATCATGCTCTTAGAGAAGATAGAGTTGGTAATTTTGGACTTAAACCATTCCCAGAAATGGAATTTAGACCACCTAGAGGCTCAGAGTGTGCAGAGCTACAAATGCCTTCACTTGAAGATAAGGGTTCCACAGATGAAAGATGTCAAACACCACTGTGCCAACCTTCAGAGGTTTCTGAAGATAATGATCAGTTGGACCAATTGTTAGAAGACTCTAGGGATCAGCATAACATGGATGAGTCAGAGGAAACAAACTCGTTGGAAAGTGTTGAGATAGAGGAAACATCAGTCGATAATGAGTCCTTGTTTTTGTTACAGGAGAGATACATCCTAGAGATGGAGGAAAGAAAACAATCATCTACTATAATATTTCAGATATTGGGATTCTGTAGAGATACTCCTTCCGATGGATTACTTTTGGGAAACAGAGTCTCTGCTGCATTTGAACTGCAAGATTTGAGGTCAAATCTTTTTGAGGTCCAAGGAGATGATGGGAATCAAAATCCGACAAGACCTATCATTAGGACAAAAATTGAAGGATTTCAAATCTTGGCAATGAGGGCCCATTTCAAGCAGATCAACCTCGGAATAAATTATTATCTAACCTCTTTTATCTTATTCATGAATTGCATATTCCAACAGGTATGCTTATTTGGTTTCACAAGGCGATGGATAAACTCACTAAGACTCAGCTTGTGGGTTATCTATGGACCGACCTGAACCGGCGATGAGTTGAACCGACGGATTCCATCATGAAGCTAGCCTGCCGAAGATTATTTTCTTTACTTGTAATTTATGTTTGAACCATTTATTTTGTAAGCTTTATGGGACATTTTATTTGGTTGTATTTTACCTTTAGGACCGGCCACCCTATAGTGGCATAGTTGTGATTTTTTAGTCATTCTAACCCTAAAGGGTGCAAGTATAAATACTTGCAAATTAGGGTTTTTGAGGAGCTTTTTGAACATTTGAGAAAATACCCCCCCTTTGCCGTGAGAGAGAGTAACTCTTTCAAGCATTTGCTCTTATCAATTTCCTTAGTGAAATTGCGGCGAGTTAACTTGGATTTGTTGTGTGTTATATCAACAAATTACAAGTTGATCCTAATTCCAAACTAGTGAGTCATATCTGGTGAGGATTTAGTTATTTTATGTACTTTTGTTCTTATGAAATTAGGGTTCTAATTTCGAAATTTGAAAGCAACTTTGAATTGAATTTGAATACCATTTCGTTTTCCCTTCTAGCAATTGTCATTTGATATATTGTAATTCATCACAATTTCAGAATTTCATTTGGAATATTGAGGCTTTTCCTTTGTTTGTGGCGTGGATGATCATTGACAATTCATCCCTTTTAGTTGATTGTGCTTGACCCCCCTTTAGGCACATCAGATTGAATGCTCTTTAGTGATTGGCGTGAATTGACATTGTTGGAAGGAATTCGAATTTTGGCGATGAGGGCTCATTTTGAGTAGATCGACCCCATAATTAATTATACATTAACCTCTTTTCTATTGTTCTTGTATTGTGTTTTCCAATAGGCACACTTGTCATATTTTATAGGGCAATGGACAAACTCCCTTAGACTCAGCTTGTGGGTTATCCATGGCCCGACCTGAACAAGCAATGAGTTGGGCTGATGAATCCTGTAATAGACCGGCATTTTGAAGACCAATTTCATTTATATATTTTTCACTTGCGTGGACTATTTATGTTGTAATCATTTTGGAACACTTTTATTTTGATTGTAATTTTCATTTAGTACTAGCCACCTTAAAAGTGGCAAACTTGTAATTTTGACTATTTTCTAACCCTAGGAATAGCAAGTATAAATACTTGCTTATAGTAGGGTTTGAGGAGGCCATATTTTGCAGAAATAACCTAGCACTTTCACGTGTGGAATTAAGGTTCATCCTTAGTTTAAACCTCTTATCAATTTCAACCCAGAATTGGAATTTTAGCTAGTACGACAAAGGAGAATTGTGAGTCATATCGATTCATCTTTGTTGTATGTTCATTTCTTCTCTAGTGAGTCATATCTAGGATAGATTTGAATGTTTCTTGGACTAATTGGTGATTGTAATTCGTAGAGAATCATCTTGTAATGTTGATTGTTCATTGAGATTGAATGCTCTTTAGTGATTGGCGTGAATTGGCATTGTTGGAAGGAATTTGAATTTTGGCGATGAGGGCCCATTTTGAGTAGATCAACCCCAGAATTACTTACAAATTAACATCTTTTCTATTATTCTGGTCTTGTGTTTTCCAACAGGCACACTTATCATATTTTATAGGGCAACGGACAAGCTCCCTCAAACTCAGCTTGTGGGTTATCAATGGACCGACCTGAACCAGCGATGAGCTGGGCCGATGAATCCTATAGAAGACCGGCATTTTGAAGACCAATTTCATTTTTATATTTTTCATTTGCGTGGACTATTTATGTTGTAATCATTTTAGAACACTTTTATTTTGATTGTAATTTTCATTTAGGACTAGGCACCTTAAAGGTGGTAAACTTGTAATTTTGACCATTTTCTAACACGTGGAATAGCAAGTATAGATACTTGCTTATTGTAGGGTTTGAGGAGGCCATATTTTGTAGAAATAACCGAGCACTTTCACGTGTGGAATTAGGGTTCATCCTTAGTTCAAACCTCTTATCAATTTCAACCGAAGAATTGGAATTGTGGCGAGTGCGGCAAAGGAGAATTGTGAGTCATATCGATTCATCTTTGTTGTATGTTCATTTCTTCTCTAGTGAGTCATATCTAGGATAGATTTCAATGTTTCTTGGACTTATTGGTGATTGTAATTCGTGGATAATCATCTTGTAATGTTGATTGTTCATTGAGATTGAATGCTCTTTAGTGATTGGCGTGAATTGGCATTGTTGGAAGGAATTCGAATTTCGCGATGATTCCATTTTGAGCAGATCGACCCCAATTATTTTTGAATTAACCCTTTTCTATTATTTGGATGTTTTCAACAGCACACTTGTCATTTTTCAGGGCAATGGAAAATGTCCTTCAACTCAGCTTTTGGGTTATCATCTTCACTGAGGCAATGAGTTGGGCTGATGAATCCTATAATAGACCGACATTTTGAAGACCAATTTCATTTATATTTTTTCATTTGCGTGACTATCTTATTTTTGTTAATCATTTTGGAACACTTTTTATTTGATATATGTTTCTTTAGACTAGCCACCTAAAAGTGGCAAACTTGTAATTTTGCATTTTCTAACACTAGATAGCAATATAAATACTTGCTTTTAGTAGGGTTTGAGGGCCATATTTGCAGAAATAACCTGACTTTCACGTGGAATTAGGTTCATCCTTAGTTTAACACTTATCATTTCAACTCAAGAATCGGAATTGCGGCGATGCGAAAAGGAATTGGAGTATATCGATTATTTGTTGTATGTTCATTTTCCTCATGATCATAATTAGATGTTTAATGTTTCTTGGACTAATTGTTGATTGTAATTTGTAGGAATTCTTGTAATTGATTGTTCATTGAGATTGAATGCTCTTTAGTGATTGGCGTGAATTGCATTGTTGGAAGGAATTTGAATTTTGGGATGAGGGCCCATTTTGAGTAGATACCCCAGAATTCATTAAATTAACATTTTTCTATTATTTGGTCTTGTTTTCCAAAGGCACACTTATCATATTTTATTCAGGACGGAGTACAAGTCCTAAATAGCTTGTGGGTTATGAATGACCGCTAACCAGGAGCTGGCCGAATGAATCCTATAGAAGACCGATTTTGAAGACCAATTTCTTTTTAATGATTTTTGAGGGCAATTTATTTGTAATTTCATTTTTGGATACATTTATATTTTGAATTTAATTTTCATTTTGGCTAGCACCTTAAATGGCAAACTTGTAATTATGACATTTTAAATGGATTTGCAGTAAATACTTGTTATAGTTGGGTTTAAGGAGGCATATTTTGGACAGAATAACTTAAGATTATCACTGATTTAGGCTCTGTTGTTAAACCTCTTATCAATTTTACCAAAGAATTGAATTGTGGCAGAGTCGCTGCAAAGGAGATTGGGCATCGAATCACTTTGTTGTATGTTCATTTCTTCTTAGTGAGTCATTCTAGGATAGATTTGAATTTTCTTGTGACTTTTTTTGTAATTGGTATATCTTTAATATTTGATTGTTCTTGAATTGAATGCTTTATATTGCGAATTACATTTTGAAGGAATTGAATTTTGGATGAGGCTCATTTTGAGTAGATTAACCATAATTATTATAATTAAACCTCATTTCATTTTCTTGATTGTTTCCAACAGGAAACTTGTCAATTTATAGGGCAATGGGAACTCCCACTCACTTTGGGTTATCCATGGCAGACTGAACAGGCAATATTGGGCTATGAATCCTATAATAGATCGATTTTGAAGACAATTTCATTTTATATTTGCATTTGCGGGACTATTTATGTTTAACATTTTGGACCTTTTATTTTGATGAATTTTCTTGGATAGCACCTTAAATGGCAAACTGTATTTTGACTATTTTTATAGGATGCAAGTTAAATACTTGCTTTTGTAGGGTTTGAGGAGCCTATTTTGCAGAAATAATCCTACATTTAGGTGGAATTAGGTTCATACCTTAGTTTAAACATTATCAATTTTCAACTCAAATCGAATTCGGAGAGTGCGAAAAGGAAATTGATATGTTATTTTGTTGTATGTCATTTCTTCCTAGTGAATCTATGATAGATTTGAATTGTTCTTGACAAATTGTATTGTAATTTAGAGATCATTTGTAATGTGATTGTTCATTGAGATTGAATGTCTTTATAGATTGGTGATTTTGTGAGATTTGAATTTTGGGATGAGGGCCCTTTTTAGTATCAACCCCAGAATTACTTGATAATTAACTTTTTTATTATTCTGGTTTTGTTTTCATAGGACATTCAATTTTTAGGAATGGACAAGCCTCAATTGCTTGGGGTTTATCAATGGACCGACCATATAAATAGCTGCCGTATTGATCCTATAGAATCCGGTTTTGAAGACCAATTTCATTTTATATTTTTCATGCGGACTTTTATGTTAACATTTGGACTTTTTTTTGCTTGTAATTTCATTAGGACTAGCCCCTTAAAATGATAACTTGTAATTTTGACCATTTCTAATCTAGTAGCATTAATCTTGCTTATTTGGTTTAAGGGCAATTTTAAATGAATTAATTTTGCATTTCACGTGGGAATTAGGGTAACTTGTTAAACTTTTAATTTTCAACCGAATTGGAATTGTGCGATCGGCAATAGGAGATTGTGAGTCATATCGATTCATTTTGTTGAGTTCATTTCTTTCAGTGAGATTATTAGATAGCTTTGAATTTTCTTTCTATTGGATTGAATTCGGAATATCTTGTAGTGTGTCATTGAGATTGAATGCTTTATATTGGTGTTGATGTTGGAATTCTCTAGTGAGTCATATCTAGGATAGATTTCAATGTTTCTTGGACTTATTGGTGATTGTAATTCGTGGATAATCATCTTGTAATGTTGATTGTTCATTGAGATTGAATGCTCTTTAGTGATTGGCGTGAATTGGCATTGTTGGAAGGAATTCGAATTTCGGCGATGATCGCCCATTTTGAGCAGATCGACCCCAGAATTATTTTTGAATTAACCTCTTTTCTATTATTCTTGTATTGTGTTTTCCAACAGGCACACTTGTCATATTTTATAGGGCAATGGACAAACTCCTTCAGACTCAGCTTTTGGGTTATCCATAGCCCGACCTGAACAGGCAATGAGTTGGGCTGATGAATCCTATAATAGACCGACATTTTGAAGACCAATTTCATTTATATGTTTTTCATTTGCGTGGACTATTTATTTTGTAATCATTTTGGAACACTTTTATTTTGATTGTAATTTTCATTTAGGACTAGCCACCCTAAAAGTGGCAAACTTGTAATTTTGACCATTTTCTAACACTAGGAGTAGCAAGTATAAATACTTGCTTTTAGTAGGGTTTGAGGAGGCCATATTTTGCAGAAATAACCTAGCACTTTCACGTGTGGAATTAGGGTTCATCCTTAGTTTAAACCACTTATCAATTTCAACTCAAGAATCGGAATTGCGGCGAGTGCGACAAAGGAGAATTGTGAGTCATATCGATTCATCTTTGTTGTATGTTCATTTCTTCTCTAGTGAGTCATATCTAGGATAGATTTGAATGTTTCTTGGACTAATTGGTGATTGTAATTCGTAGAGCATCATCGTGTAATGTTGATTGTTCATTGAGATTGAATGCTCTTTAGTGATTGGCGTGAATTGGCATTGTTGGAAGGAATTTGAATTTTGGCGATGAGGGCCCATTTTGAGTAGATCAACCCCAGAATTACTTATAAATTAACATCTTTTCTATTATTCTGGTCTTGTGTTTTCCAATAGGCACACTTATCATATTTTATAGGGCAATGGACAAGCTCCCTCAAACTCAGCTTGTGGGTTATCAATGGACCGACCTAAACCAGCGATGAGCTGGGCCGATGAATCCTATAGAAGACCGGCATTTTGAAGACCAATTTCATTTTTATATTTTTCATTTGCGTGGACTATTTATGTTGTAATCATTTTGGAACACTTTTATTTTGATTGTAATTTTCATTTAGGACTAGCCACCTTAAAAGTGGCAAACTTGTAATTTTGACCATTTTCTAACACTAGGAGTAGCAAGTATAAATACTTGCTTATAGTTGGGTTTAAGGAGGCCATATTTTACAGAAATAACCGAGCACTTTCACGTGTGGAATTAGGGCTCATCCTTAGTTCAAACCTCTTATCAATTTCAACCGAAGAATTGGAATTGTGGCGAGTGCGGCAAAGGAGAATTGTGAGTCATATCGATTCATCTTTGTTGTATGTTCATTTCTTCTCTAGTGAGTCATATCTAGGATAGATTTGAATGTTTCTTGGACTTATTGGTGATTGTAATTCGTGGATAATCATCTTGTAATGTTGATTGTTCATTGAGATTGAATGCTCTTTAGTGATTGGCGTGAATTGACATTGTTGGAAGGAATTCGAATTTTGGCGATGAGGGCTCATTTTGAGTAGATCAACCCCATAATTATTTATAAATTAACCTCATTTCTATTATTCTTGTATTGTGTTTTCCAACAGGAACACTTGTCATATTTTATAGGGCAATGGAGAAACTCCCTCAGACTCAGCTTGTGGGTTATCCATGGCCCGACCTGAACAGGCAATGAGTTGGGCTGATGAATCCTATAATAGACCGGCATTTTGAAGACCAATTTCATTTATGTATTTTCATTTGCGTGGACTATTTATGTTGTATCATTTTGGAACACTTTTATTTTGATTGTAATTTTCATTTAGGACTAGCCACCTTTAAAGTGGCAAACTTGTAATTTTGACATATTTTCTAACACCTAGGAGTAGCAAGTATAATACTTGCTTTTAGTAGGGTTTTGAGGAGGCCATATTTTGCAGAAATAACCTAGCACTTTCACGTGTGGAATTAGGTTCATCCTTAGTTTAAACCACTTATCAATTTCAACTCAAGAATCGGAATTGCGGCGAGTGCGACAAAGGAGAATTGTGAGTCATATCAATTCATCTTTGTTGTATGTTCATTTCTTCTCTAGTGAGTCATATCTAGGTAGATTTGAATTTTCTTGGACTTATTGGTGATTGTAATTCGTGGTAATCATCTTGTAATGTTGATTGTTCATTGAGATTGAATGCTCTTTAGTGATTGGCGTGAATTGGCATTGTCCATTTTGAGCAGATCGCCCAGAATTATTTTTGAATTAACCTCTTTTCTATTATTCTTGTATTGTGTTTTCCAACAGGCACACTTGTCATATTTTATAGGGCAATGGACAAACTCCTTCAGACTCACCTTGTGGGTTATCCATAGCCCGACCTGAACAGGCAATGAGTTGGGCTGATGAATCCTATAATAGACCGACATTTTGAAGACCAATTTCATTTATATGTTTTTCATTTGCGTGGACTATTTATTTTGTAATCATTTTGGAACACTTCTATTTTGATTGTAATTTTCATTTAGGACTAGCCACCTTAAAAGTGGCAAACTTATAATTTTGAGTATTTTCTAACCATAGGTGTCGCAAGTATAAATACATGCTTATAGTAGGGGTTGAGGAGGCCATATTTTGCAGAAATAACCTAGCACTTTCACGTGTGGAATTAGGGTTCATCCTTAGTTTAAACCACTTATCAATTTCAACTCAAGAATCGGAATTGCGGCGAGTGCGACAAAGGAGAATTGTGAGTCATATCAATTCATCTTTGTTGTATGTTCATTTCTTCTCTAGTGAGTCATATCTAGGGTAGATTTGAATCTTTCTTGGACTTATTGGTGATTGTAATTCGTGGATAATAATCTTGTAATGTTGATTGTTCATTGAGATTGAATGCTCTTTAGTGATTGGCGTGATTGACATTGTTGGAAGGAATTCGAATTTTGGCGATGAGGGCTCATTTTGAGCAGATCGACTCCGGAATTATTTATGAATTAACCTCTGTTCTATTATTCTTGTATTGTGTTTTCCAACAGGCACAGTTGTCATATTTTATAGGGCAATGGACAAACTCCCTCAGACTCAGCTTGTGGGTTATCCATGGCCCGACCTGAACATGCAATGAGTTGGGCTGATGAATCCTATAATGGACCGGCATTTTGAAGACCAATTTCATTTTTATATTTCTCATTTGCGTGGACTATTTATGTTGTAATATTTTGGAAAACTTTTATTTTGATTGTAATTTTCATTTAGGACTAGGCACCTTAAAGGTGGTAAACTTGTAATTTTGACCATTTTCTAACTCGTGGAGTAGCAAGTATAGATACTTGCTTATTGTAGGGTTTGAGGAGGCCATATTTTGTAGAAATAACCTAGCACTTTCACGTGTGGAATTAGGGTTCATCCTTAGTTCAAACCTCTTATCAATTTCAACCGAAGAATTGGAATTGTGGCGAGTTCGGCAAAGGGGAATTGTGAGTCATATCGATTCATCTTTGTTGTATGTTCATTTCTTCTCTAGTGAGTCATATCTAGGATAGATTTCAATGTTTCATTGGACTTATTGGTGATTGTAATTCGTGGATAATCATCTTGTAATGTTGATTGTTCATTGAGATTGAATGCTCTTTAGTGATTGGCGTGAATTGGCATTGTTGGAAGGAATTCGAATTTCGGCGATGAGCGCCCATTTTGAGCAGATCGACCCCGGAATTATTTTTGAATTAACCACTTTTCTATTATTCTTGTATTGTGTTTTCCAACAGGCACACTTGTCATATTTTATAGGGCAATGGACAAACTCCCTCAGACTCAGCTTGTGGGTTATCCATGGCCCGACCTGAACAGGCAATGAGTTGGGCTGATGAATCCTATAATAGACCGACATTTTGAAGACCAATTTCATTTATATGTTTTTCATTTGCGTGGACTATTTATTTTGTAATCATTTTGGAACACTCTTATTTTGATTGTAATTTTCATTTAGGACTAGCCACCTTAAAAGTGGCAAACTTGTAATTTTGACCATTTTCTAAAACTAGGAGTAGCAAGTATAAATACTTGCTTATAGTAGGGTTTGAGGAGGCCATATTTTACATAAATAACCTAGCACTTTCACGTGTGGAATTAGGGTTCATCCTTAGTTCAAACCTCTTATCAATTTCAACCGAAGAATTGGAAATGTGGCGAGTGCGGCAAAGGAGAATTGTGAGTCATATCGATTCATCTTTGTTGTATGTTCATTTCTTCTCTGGTGAGTCATATCTAGGATAGATTTGAATGTTTCTTGGACTTATTGGTGATTGTAATTCGTGGATAATCATCTTGTAATGTTGATTGTTGATTGAGATTGAATGCTCTTTAGTGATTGGCGTGAATTGGCATTGTTGGAAGGAATTCGAATTTCGGCGATGAGCGCCCATTTTGAGCAGATTGACCCCGGAATTATTTTTGAATTAACCACTTTTCTATTATTCTTGTATTGTGTTTTCCAACAGGCACACTTGTCATATTTTATAGGGCAATGGACAAACTCCCTCAGACTCAGCTTGTGGGTTATCCATGGCCCGACCTGACCAGGCAATGAGTTGGGCTGATGAATCCTATAGTAGACCGGCATTTTGAAGACCAATTTCATTTATATATTTTTCATTTGGGTGGACTATTTATGTTGTAATCATTTTGGAACACTTTTATTTTGATTGTAATTTTCATTTAGGACTAGCCACCTTAAAAATTGGCAAACTTGTAATTTTGACTATTTTCTAACACTAGGAGTAGCAAGTATAAATACTTGCTTATAGTTGGTTTGAGGAGGCCATATTTTGCAGAAATAACCTAGCTCTTTCACGTGTGCAATTAGGGTTCATCCTTTGTTTAAACCTCTTATCAATTTCAACCCAGATTTGGAATTTTTGCTAGTACGACAAAGGAGAATTGTGAGTCATATCGATTCATCTTTGTTGTATGTTCATTTCTTCTCTAGTGAGTCATATCTAGGATAGATTTGAATGTTTCTTGGACTAATTGGTGATTGTAATTCGTAGATAATCATCTTGTAATGTTGATTGTTCATTGAGATTGAATGCTCTTTAGTGATTGGCGTGAATTGGCATTGTTGGAAGGAATTTTGAATTTTGGCGATGAGGGCCCATTTTGAGTAGATCAACCCCAGAATTATTTATAAATTAACATCTTTTCTATTATTCTGGTATTGTGTTTTCCAACAGGCACACTTATCATATTTTATTGGGCAACGGACAAGCTCTCTCAAACTCAGCTTGTGGGTTATCAATGGACCGACCTAAACCAGCGATGAGCTGGGCTGATGAATCCTATAGAAGACCGGCATTTTGAAGACCAATTTCATTTTTATATTTTTCATTTGCGTGTATGTTGTAATCATTTTGGAACACTTTTATTTTGATTGTAATTTTCATTTAGGACTAGCCACCTTAAAAGTGGCAAACTTGTAATTTTGACCATTTTCTAACACTAGGAGTAGCAAGTATAAATACTTGCTTATAGTTGGGTTTGAGGAGGCCATATTTTACAGAAATAACCGAGCACTTTCACGTGTGGAATTAGGCCTCATCCTTAGTTCAAACCTCTTATCAATTTCAACGGAAGAATTGGAATTGTGGCGAGTGCGGCAAAGGAGAATTGTGAGTCATATCGACTCATCTTTGTTGTATGTTCATTTCTTTTCTAGTGATTCATATCTAGGATAGATTTGAATGTTTCTTGGACTTATTGGTGATTGTAATTCGTGGATAATCATCTTGTATTGTTGATTGTTCATTGAGATTGAATGCTCTTTAGTGATTGGCGTGAATTGACATTGTTGGAAGGAATTCGAATTTTGGCGATGAGGGCTCATTTTGAGTAGATTGACCCCATAATTATTTATAAATTAACCTCTTTTCTATTATTCTTGTATTGTGTTTTCCAACAGGCACACTTGTCATATTTTATAGGGCAATGAAGAAACTCCCTCAGACTCAGCTTGTGGGTTATCCATGGCCCGACCTGAACAGGCAATGAGTTGGGCTGATGAATCCTATAATAGACCGGCATTTTGAAGACCAATTTCATTTATACATTTTTCATTTGCGTGGACTATTTATGTTGTAATCATTTTGGAACACTTTTATTTTGATTGTAATTTTCATTTAGGACTAGCCACCTTAAAAGTGGCAAACTTGTAATTTTGACTATTTTCTAACCCTAGGAGTAGCAAGTATAAATACTTGCTTATAGTAGGGTTTGTGGAGGCCATATTTTGCAGAAATAACCTAGCACTTTCACGTGTGGAATTAGGGTTCATCCTTAGTTTAAACCTCTTATCAATTTCAACTCAAGAATCGGAATTGCGGCGAGTGCGACAAAGGAGAATTGTGGGTCATATCAATTCATCTTTGTTGTATGTTCATTTCTTCTCTAGTGAGTCATATCTAGGGTAGATTTGAATCTTTCTTGGACTTATTGGTGATTGTAATTCGTGGATAATCATCTTGTAATGTTGATTGTTCATTGAGATTGAATGCTCTTTAGTGATTGGCGTGATTGGCATTGTTGGAAGGAATTCGAATTTTGGCGATGAGGGCCCATTTTGAGCAGATCGACTCCGGAATTATTTATGAATTAACCTCTGTTCTATTATTCTTGTATTGTGTTTTCCAACTGGCACACTTGTCATATTTTATAGGGCAATGGACAAACTCCCTCAGACTCAGCTTGTGGGTTATCCATGGACTGACCTGAACCAGGAATGAGTTGGGTCGATGAAGCTTATAGAAGTACGACATCTTGAAGACCAATTTCTATTATATATTTTTCATTTGCATGGACTATTTATGCTGTAATCATTTTGGAACACTTTTATTTTGATTGTAATTTTCATTTAGGACTAGCTACCTTAAAAGTGGCAAACTTGTAATTTTGACCATTTTCTAACCCTAGGAGTAGCAAGTGTAAATACTTGCTTATAGTAGGGTTTGAGGAGGCCATATTTTACAGAAATAACCTAGCACTTTCACGTGTGGAATTAGGGTTCATCCTTAGTTCAAACCTCTTATCAATTTCAACCGAAGAATTGGAAACGTGGCGAGTGCGGCAAAGGAGAATTGTGAGTCATATCGATTCATCTTTGTTGTATGTTCATTTCTTCTCTGGTGAGTCATATCTAGGGTAGATTTGAATGTTTCTTGGACTTATTGGTGATTGTAATTTGTGGATAATCATCTTGTAAGGTTGATTGTTCATTGAGATTGAATGCTCTTTAGTGATTGGCGTGAATTGGCATTGTTGGAAGGATTTGAGATCAGGGTTTTTGTGCTTGTCTTTTTCATCCATTTCACGTGTAATTCTCTTTTTCTTATTGTTGATTAGTGAAATTGATCTTTGGTGGAAGTTAATTGAATCTTTGAACCATTGGATTTCATCAAAGTTCCATTAGGGTCTTGCAATTTCCTAGTCCATTGGATCGATTTGTATGAGACTCAAGATTTGTTTTTCTTGAGTCATTTGATTGTGCTTGAAAGTGGTTTTGAGCACATCATCTTTTGGTAGCAGAGCACAAGTTGTGAGAAGGGATTAAGTGTTGGTTATTTTTGTGATTATCATCTTCAATTAGGGTTCTTCATTTTTGAACTGAAATTGTGTGATGTGGATTTGAGTTGCGAAAATTGTCTTGATTGGAATTCTGATTTGCTGCTGGTTGGAGTTGGATTGGGAAGATTGTTGTAGCTTCTTATGATTGATCATTTTCGTGGAAGGGAAGGAGAGTAGAAGTGTTAATTCAACAATTTTTTGAACTTGAAAACTTGCCTATCCATGCCATAACTAGCTTGTTGCGTGAAGGAGCTTGTGGTGTTTTGTTGTTGTTGAGTCCATTGTGTTTTGTAGTAAGGAATCTATTTGAATTCAAACACATCAATTAAGTTGTGGGAGTTAATGAGTGTTATTTGAATTTGAAATTCATTTCTTACCAATTGAGGAAGGTTTGCAATTAGTGAAGAGGTTGAAATTCAAATTTGAGTTGCTGCCTATTTTGTTAAGTTGCGGATTAAATTGTGGAAAGTGGAAGTATGTCATGTTATCCTTGCCATGGAAGTGGAAGTGTATTTGTTGTTGTTGCCATTTGTTATTGTTACCGTGGAAGTGGAGTGTAATTTTGTGTTGTTTCCGTGGAAGTTGATCCAATTTGTTGGCATGAAGATTAACCTATTCCAATTTTGTTGTGGAAGTATTATCTTGTTGTTTAGTTGTTGTACACTTGGAGGCTTGAACACTCTTGGCTTCCTTTTATTATTGACCATGATTGTATAGTAAATTTTGAAGCAAACCATGAAGGATTGAGAGTAGTGTTCAATTGGTGTAGTGGATTTATATTGTGTACTTTTGCTTTCGGAAAAGTGGAGGAGTAACACTTGTATTTCCAAATTTAAATTTCAATTTGAAGTGTGAATTAAGAAGCCAATTTGAAATTTCAAAACACACATTAAAGTCATTGTTTAATTGTGTGTCATTTGAATTTGAAATAGCTTCTTACCATTTATGGAATTGTGTACTTATTGAACTCCTTTTTGAATTTGAAAGTGGGTTGCCTTATCTTATGTAGGAGTTGTGGTTTTGGTTATATTTTTGAATTTAGTGATGAGTGGGTGCATTTGGTGTGGGCTTTGGTGTGTGTAGTATAGACCATTGTTGTTGGAGGCATGATTGGTGTGGAACCGTAAGTAAAAGGGGAGAAGTGTGGTGGTAAAGTTGTGTATTTTTGTATGTGTTGAGGTGCTGCCCATTGTGAAGTATTTGGTGTGAAACCAAAGCAAGGATAAGGAAAGTTGAGTAGTAGAACTTAAAATTCAAACAAGTCATTAAAGTGTGAAAGTAATTGAACTAATTACTTAAACACTAGTAGTTGAATTTAATTCTATCTACTTGAAAGTAGTTGTGTGTGTACTTCATTTATTTAACTTTACTTGAAGTACCAAGAATTATTTCATTGTGCTTCAATTATTTCACTTGACTTTACTTGAAGTAACAATAAGCATTTCTTGTGTTGGTTGATTGTGAGCATCGTGGGTGTGTAGGGGCATGTAAGGGTGTGTTACTGTAGTATGGTGAAGTGTATTGAGGTTGTTGAAATTAATAAGCAAAAATGTCAAGTGAGTTGTATTTGTCTACTAACATATTGCATCGGGACTTGACTTCCTTTCAAACCATTGATGAGGGATAAAGAGAAAACTTGTTCCATACTTCTTGTAGGGTACAAGGAAACTTGTGCGTAATTATTATTGATGGTGGTAGTTGTACTAATGTTGTAGCTACATCATTAGTATTGAAGTTGAAACTTGAAACTATCCCACATCCCAAACCTTATACATTACATTGGTTGAATGATCAGGATGGTCTTTGTGTGACCCAAAGGGCTAAGGTACCCTTCAGTATAGGGGACAAGTACTATGATGAGCTTGAATGTGATATTCTTCCTATTTGTACATTGATACGAACCACGCCCACATGTGATGAAACCCTATACCAATACGTTTGGAATTGCAACCCAAGATGCCAAAACAATTAAAGTGGAACCGCGACCCGTTGCCTATAGATGAGGCAAGAACCTTGGTATATTCTGTTGACGCCACAATCGGGATGAAAGACCGATTGATAAGTCTGGTTTGAACGCTACGGAAGGGATTCGATAAGTTCAAGAGAAGTTCTTTACAGAACCAAGAGAGTAATTCTCTCAAATTGTAATATTCAATGTTGTATGTATGTTCTATATTATGTTTTCTAACCCTAGCAGCTTTTAATAGGGTTTGCAACTCGTTAAACAAAAGCCCAAAATGACATAACATAATAAAGTTGCAGAAACATAACAAACAGGCAATGTATGTCGGGTATATACGTCGGCGGCGTAGAAGGCAGCGTAGTAGGCGGCGTAGAAGGCGGCGTAGTAGCCGACGTAGGATGTACACTGGGTATATATGTTGGCGGCGTAGTGGATGGCGTAGTCCCTCTGTCGTGCTCTAATTGCAACGCCGGTTCAAGGCTGGCAGCTTTTAAGCCAGCGTTGTCAAAGCCGGCAGCTTTGACCTCCTATGCTTTAATCTCCTTGAATGACTTGTACAAATGCAAGTTCATTCTCATGATTGCTCCAATCTTTCCCGGCTTCTTGGATATCCTTTATCAGCTCGTTAAGTGCTTCCTTGAATCATTTCGCTCGAGTTCTTGTAATCAGTCCAGGTGGCACTTCAAGAGGATCCACATTCCACCTTTTAGCTTGACTCTCATCATTGCTTTCATCATTCCCCTCCTCTTGAAAAGGAGGCTTACCTTGATTACCAGGAGTAGACCCCCCTTGCTTTTGCTCTCCTTTTGGCTTGGTGGGTAAAGACTTTTCTTCCTTCCTCCAATGGTTAGTCTTCCAAGTAGATGAACTAGCACCCTGTTGAAACCGTGTAGTACTACTACCTTTCCTCCTGTGTTGGTTCTCAACCTTTATAGCCATGTGAACCATATCTTCTAGTTCCACATAATGCTGTAATTCTACCACATTTTGAATCTCTCTATTTAACCCAGCAAGAAACCTCGCCATGGTAGCCTCTCTATCTTCCTCAACATTTGCTCGAATCATAGTAACCTCCATGTCCATGAAATACTCATCTACACTTCGACTTCCCTGCTTAAGAGTTTGCAATTTGTTGTGCAATTCATGATAGTAATAAGTAGGAACAAACTGCTTCTTCATCACCCTCTTCATCTCTTCCCAAGACTCAATGGGTGGTTCGCCATTCCTTCTCCTATTCAACATCAATTGATCCCACCACACTATGGCATAATTTGAAAACTCAATGGTAGCAAGCTTCACTTTCTTTCTCCCACTATAGTTATGACAATCAAGCACCATCTCTACCTTCTTCTCCCATTCTAAGTATGCCCCGGGATCATTCTTCCCTTGGAAAGGAGGAATCTTCATCTTTATACTACTCAATTGATTATCCTCTCTATTCCTATCTCCTCTATCTTCCCAACCTCTAGTTCCTCTATTCCTACTACCATAACCTCTATAACTCCCGATAGAAGGTTCATCAAACTCATCATTAGAATTTTCATCTCCACCCTTTTGTCCTCTTTTAGACAAACTCTCCCTCTTACGCCCTTGAAAGACGTTCTTAGATTGCTCCAGTTTCTGCTCCACCGTTTCATGAATTTATTCCATCCCCTCCTGAAACATTCTCTTCATCTCACTCCTCAACGCCTCAATCACTAACTTAGCATCAAACCTCCCCCTCTCACCTTCAGGAGAATTTTGCCTCGACATAGTTCCTGCAATAAAAGGTTAGTACTAACACAAATATATAGAATTAAACCTCACGATTCACTCCCTCACGTGTCTTACTCAAAGAAGGATATCCTATAATCACTCATGTATTCTCACAAACAGAGATGTTATAAACTCACTAATCCCTCTTCTCAATTCTCTTGGAACTAATCCAAACTATACCAAATTCTTCGGTAGAATTCAAGAACAAACTCTCCGGGCTTGAATTTTCCTTTTTCTTTCTTTTTTGTTGTCTTTGTTTTCGTTCTTTCGTTCTCGTTTTTTTTTTTCGTTCCCTTTTTTTTTTGTAATAAGATTGATGGAATGAACTACACTACTCAAGGAACAATTAACACTATAGACTTGAGTATGAAGCAATGTAATACGAAACTTGATATGAACGATTGGAGTTAGGGTTTTGATGTTACCTTTCTCAAACCGAACTGATGTTTAACAAACCTAGGCTCTGATACCAAACTGATACGAACCACGCCCACGTGTGACGAAACCCTATACCAATACGTTTGGAATTGTAACCCAAGATGCCATAACAATCAAAGTGGAACCGTGACCCGTTACCTATAGGTGAGGCAAGAACCTTAGTATATTCTGTTGACGCCATAATCGGGATGAAAGATCGATTGATAAGTCTGGTTTGAACGCCACAGAAGGGATCCGATAAGTTCAAGAGAAGTTCTTTGGAGAACCAAGAGAGGAATTCTCTCAAATTATAATATTCAATGTTGTATGTATGTTCTATATTCTATTTTCCATCCCTAGCAGCTTTTAATAGGGTTTACAACTCGTAAAACAAAAGCCCAAAACGACATAACATAATAAAGTTGCGGAAACATAACAAACAGGCAATGTACGCCGGGTATATACGCCGGCGGCGTAGAAGGCGGTGTAGTAGGCGGCGTAGGATGTACGCCGAGTATATATGCCAGTAGCATAGTGGATGGCGTAGTCCCTCTATCGAGCTCTAATTGCAACGTCGGTTCAAGGCCGGCAGCTTTTAAGCCAGCGTTGTCAAGGTCGGTAGCTTTAACCTCCTATGCTTTGATCTCCTTGAATGACTTGTACAAATGCAAGTTCATTCTCATGGTTGCTCCAATCTTTCTTAGCTTCTTGGATATCCTTTATCAGCCCGTTAAGTGCTTCCTTGAATCGTTTCGCTCGAGTTCTTGTGATCGGTCCAGGTGGCACTTCAAGAGGATCAACATCCCACCTTTTAGCTTGACTCCCATCATGGCTTTCATCATACATCTCATATATTACTTGGTAGACCATGGTTGTATAACAGGATGGTATTACATGATGGGTATAGAAATACTTATATGTTCAAAAAAGATGGTAAACGTTTAAGTATTGAACCCTATGTTGCCATCAAAGGTCCAGGAGATGCAAAGACAGATAAAACAACCATCACAGAATCTTGAGGATCATAGCCACATGGTTAAACCTTCAGAGGACCAAACTGTGCAGACGTAGGTATGCTAACCTTCAAAGGTTCTTGAGGGCTCTAGTGACTCGAGCCAACCCTTAGAGCATAAAATTTGTCAGACACCGATGTGCTAACCTTCAGAGGATCTTGATGATCATAGTCAGACGTGCAGACCACCAGATAGCCAGATTGTTCAGAGACAGTTATGTTCACCTTTAGAGGTTTTAGAGGGTAATGAGCAGTTGGGCCAACCATTAGAAGACCATGAGGATTAGCAACATACAGATGAGTTAGAAAAGGAGTAAACAGTTTTAGTGGAACCAGTTGACATAGGGGCGACTTTATTGGATAACGGAGCATTATTTGTGTTGCAAATGAGATACATCTTAGAAATGGAGGAGAGAAAACAATCACCACCCGTGGTATTTTAGATTTTGGGATTCTACAGTGATATTTCTTCTACTGACTTGCTAGGAGGAAACAAAGTCTCTACTGCATTTGATTTACCAGATTTGAGAACAAATCTTTTTGAGGCTCGAGGAGATGATAGGAATCAAAATCTAACAAGACCTATCATTAGGGCAAGAACTAAAGGAATTCGAATTTTGACGATGAGGGCCCATTTTGAGCAGATCGACCTTGGAATTATTTATAAATTAACCTCTTTTCTATTATTCTTGTATTGTGTTTTCCAACAGGCACACTTATCATATTTTATAGGGCAATGGACAAACTCCCTTATACTCAGCTTGTGGGTTATCCATGGACCGACCTGAACTAGCGATGAGCTAGGCCGATGAATCCTATAGAAGACCAACATCTTGAAGACCAATTTCTTTTATATATTTTTCATTTGCATGGACTATTAATGTTGTAATCATTTTGGAACACTTTTATTTTGATTGTAATTTTCATTTAGGACTAGCCACCTTAAAAGTAGCAAACTTGTAATTTTGACCATTTTCTAATCCTAGGAGTAGTAAGTATAAATACTTACTTATAGTAGGGTTTGAGGAGGCCATATTTTGTAGAAATAACCTAGCACTTTCACGTGTGGAATTAGGGTTCATTCTTAGTTCAAACCTCTTATCAATTTCAACCCAAGAATTGGAATTGTAGCGAGTGTGACAAAGGAGAATTGTGAGTCATATCAATTCATCTTTGTTGTATGTTTATTTCTTCTCTAGTGAGTCATATCTAGGGTAGATTTGAATCTTTTTTGGACTTATTGGTGATTGTAATTTGTGGATAATCATCTTGTAAGGTTGATTGTTCATTGAGATTGAATGCTCTTTAGTGATTGGCATGAATTGGCATTGTTGGAAGGATTTGAGATCACGGTTTTTGTGCTTGTCTTTTTCATCCATTTCACGTGTAATTCTCTTGTTCTTATTGTTGATTAGTGAAATTGATCATTAGTGGAAGTTACATGAATCTTTGAACCATTGGATTTCATCAAAGTTCCATTAGGGTCATGCAATTTCCTAGTCCATTGGATCGGTTTGTATGAGACTTGAGATTTGTTTTTCTTGAGTGATTTGATTGTGCTTGAAAGTGGTTTTGAGCACATCACATGTGAGACCTCATCCTTCTAATCTTGCTTGAGTTAACCATACTAATCACAGCTTCTTTACCTTTATTATTCCCCACGAGTTTTGAGGATGATGCGATTTTAGGAGAGTCAGTTGTTTGGAGTTTTTCAGATGTAATGGCATTCTCTATCCTGCATCCTACTGCCACTACTTCTGCGAAACTGGATGAGGTTTATCCCACAAGATGTGTGAAATAAGGTTTCTCTAATTTATTGGTGAAGATGAAAGTTAGCTCTTTTTCGGAGATTGGAGTGGAAACCTTAGCGGCTTGAGCTATCTAAAGCTGAGCATATTCTTTGAAGGATTCACTATGCTTCTTTCAAAGGCTCCCTAAATCCAGCACCAAAGGGGCAACTTCGATGTTGAAATTATATTGCTCATAAAATTCATGGGCCAATTTATCCCATGTGTTGACTTGATTGAGATCTAATTGTGCATACTATATTAGAGCAAGGCCTGTAGGGCTGTCTTGAAAGGTTTAGACCATGAGCTAGTCGTATTGTGTGTATTTATTCATTTTTTTGCACGTATAGCCTTATGTGCATCTTAGGACAACCAGTGCCGTTATATTTCTCAAACTCTAGTACCTTAAATTTTTTTGGATAAGCATTTACCCCATATACCAATAGGTTTATGATGCCGATTTGATCAAAACTGGTGGGAGCCTTCAAAGTCTTTATCTTATCAGCCAGTTGCTGGAAGAGTTTCCTCTCTATTTCTTTCTACTTATCTTCCATTTCCCTCTTTATTTCATTCGAAGTTGGCCTTATATTGATCGTCGTTTTTGGTTCATACTCAAATGTAAGGTTAAGTCGGGAGTTGATTTCCTTGTATTTTGGTGGTTAGATTTCCACCGCCTTTCTTTTTTAAGCCCCTGAATGTTCCTCTTGAGCAGGTTGGGTGGCACGAAGGAGACCAATGCTCTCGGTCAAGAAACGGAGTTACGTGGTCAATTGTTGGATTTTTTGTTCCAATGATATGATCCTTGGATCAGGGGAGGTACCAGTGCTATTGCTATTGTCACTATTGACATGACTGTTGCCATTGTTGTTGCCATTGCTAGCCATTTTAGTCCTAGAGTGGGTGTTGATTGGACTTCTCGAAGGGTTTAATTGTTTAGGAGCTATCTTTGATACTTGGAAAGTCAGACTTGATTTTTATTAGCAAGCATTTATTTATCATTTTTGTTTATTTATATATAAAAAATGAATGGGTATGATACATGTATCACACACAGATGCGAAAGAACCAGCACTTAATTAACGATATAATAATACTGGAATTTTATTAATATTGCAAACTTTGGATTTCAATGCATTATAAAAAATATAAGAAAGAAATACTATGATATAATTTCTCCTAACTTTTGAGCTTCCTCTTCTTTGGTTAGGTAGGCATTAAATCTTTCTTTTTCCTCTTAGTGTATATGGTAGCTTCTAGTGTTTTAACCCTTGCCTAGGTTTACCTTAGCTGGGCTTCAATTGCCTTGTTCCTTTGATTAGATTCCTTGAATCTATTCTTCCATACATCTTTCTTGCTTTCTATGGTTTCAAAATGGACTTCCATCCAAGCCCTCACCTGTTCCACATAAGTTTTCATTTCTAGGCTTAGGTTGCCTGGTATAAGTTGAGTGATATAAGGAGCATAGTACATCTCTTCCCCTATCTTGTATAATTGATTGATGATAAAATCCCTGGTAGCTCGATGTTTTCCCACTTTACCATCCAATTCCCCGAGGTCGATATTAGGCCTCTCTGTTCGAGCCTCTTATAGGGCCCTTATCTCTGCTAACTTGGCGATCGTATTAGCTATTATCATGTTTGGGTCCTGAAATTCAACCATGACCCTTTGTAATGAGGGCTTGTTAACTATGTCTTAGATGTTGCTAAGCTGGTGAACCACTGAATTTTGATGATAGCCTACGCATCAATTAAGCCCAATCAATGGAATGACTTGAAAGTTTCTGCACATTAGAATAATCTTACTATAGCAACTTCATCTAGAAATCCATAGAATGTCTTCAACACTGAAACCCTTGAGTACTTTAGCCTAATTATGGCTAAGAAGGTCGCCTGATAGCTTTATCCTTTCTACACATGAATCTATGAGGTCCACCTATTGGGCTAGCAACTTTCTAACCATGTTTAGCCTAAAACATTTAAGGTAGCTTACAAATCAGATTATAATAAGGTTAATATTTGAGTGGAGGATTCCATGACCCTTTTTCTTTATGAAATTCAATTTTCGAGTCTGCTCAGCTAAAAGGGCCGGGATGTAAGACTTTCCTTCCAAGAATTGAAATACCAATTCTATAACTCTATAATGAATGTGGAAGGCCCCAGTAGGAAAAAAGATAGTTACAAATGTTGTTAAGATGAAAGCATAAACCCGTCTTTATTTGTAATTTTTAGGATCTCTACATAAGATATCCTTCTTACATCTATCATCGAATCATGCTACAAACCAAGTCTTTAATTCATCTATTTGAAGACAGAACCCATTGCTAATTTCCAATGCTTGGTTGATTATCACTCTACGAACCCCCAAAAGTTTGCTGAATATGCTGGCTGGCCCAACCTCTAAATCTAACACATATATCTTGATAGGAATCAAATTCTTACAGGACCTAACATCAGAGTAAGAGCCAAGGGATTACAAAATTTAGCGATGAGGGTCCTCTTTGAACAATCAAACCTCGAGAATATTTGTTTAGTATCTTCTTTTCTATTTCATATTTGTTGTGCATTCCAGTAGGTACACTTGTCGATTTTTATAGGACAGTGGATAAATTCATTAAAGCTCAGTTTGTGAGTTATGCATGGACCTACATAAATCAAAGAAGAATTGGTCCAACAATATGTTCAACTGAAGTGAAGAACCGGCCACTTGAAGACCATTTTGTACTTGTATTTTGTTGATTTTGGAACCAGCCACTTAAGTGGCATCTTTGTAATTTTTGTGTTATTTTTATCCTAATAGGAGCAAGTATAAATACTTGCTAACTAGGGTTTTTGAGAAGCTTTTGACATTTTTGAAACACACACTTTCTTTGCCCTAAGGTTTTCCTTTGCATGCAAAAGATCTCTTATCAATTTCCAAGTGAAATTTAGGCGAGACCAACTTGAGTGGATTGTTAGTAATATCAATCTTCGTCTTTTTCTTTTTTTTTTTCAAATTGTGTTTAGTGAGTAATATCTAAGTGCAATTTGTTGGTAACTGGTCTTTGTCCACGTGAATCAGGGTTCTTCCATTTTTAGATTTGAATCATTTCAAACTGAGTGGAATTCTAGTTCATTTGCATTGTTTTCCATTGATATTTATACAATTGCTTGTTCCTTATGTCAATTTAGAATTAATCTCGTGAATTTAGGGATCAATTGTGAAGTTAGTGATCACGCCATTTGTTGTTCACAACACTTGTTGATGTGTTTGCTATCCAATTAGTAAGACACATCATACTTTTTGGTATCAGAGCACATTATACTTTTTGGTATTAGAGCAAAGGTTGTGGAATAAGGTTTGCATGAGCTTCAATTAAAAAAATTAGGGTTCTTGAATTTTATTTCTTGATTCGAATTGTTGAAGTGGGATTGAAGTAGTTAATTGTGATTTTGTTGTGTTATGTTTGTAGTTGTTGAAGTGGAAGTGGAGATCTTGTAGTAATCCTTGTGATCTTGATCTTACCATGAGAAGAAGGGGAAGTAGGAGGTATATTTCCTTGTGTGTGTTTCGGAATTAGAGAGACATTATTTGTGACAAAAGAGAAGTGAATTTCTTGAATGTTGTTTCGGAATTAAAGGATTGTGAATTACATTTTCCAGATTTGCTTTTGTGTAGAGAATTTGGAAATTATTTGAATTCAAAACAAATTAAGTTTGAAGAGTTATTGTGTAGTATTGATTGAATATAATTTGAATTATTTCTTACCATTTGTGGAGAAGCTTCATTAAGAGTTTCATTTATGTTGTTGTGCCATGATTGGGAGAGGGGTAAAGTGTGTGTGTGCTATACCGTAAGTGAGTGTGTGTGTGGTGTAGTGATTTTGTGTGGTGAAGGGTGCAATGTGGTGTATTTGTTGTGTTGTTGTGAAAGGTTGCTACATTGTAGATTGTAAGTGGTGTTTGTGTAGTGGTGAAGAGTGTGTTGTAGTGGTTAAGTTTTGAATTTCTAAAGCAAACATTAAAGGGTGGAAGCTATTTTATATTGATACTTTAAACACATTTTGCTTAGTTGGAATTAATTGCTTGCTATTTGGAGAAGTATCTATATTTGCTCCCATTTGCCTTTGTGTTGCCGTAGTGCGTAGGTAAACCGTGTAGGTGTGTTGTATTGGTTGTGTGTTACACTGTAGGTGTGTGAGTGAGACCGTGGTGTGTGTATTGCGTAGTTGTGTGTTACACCATGGGAGTTGTGTGTGAGGCATGGTCATGTTACTGTAGTGTGTTGCTATGTTAAGTGGATGTGTGTTGTATTGTTGTTGGTAACGTGGTGTGAAGTGTGTTGTTAGCTTATTGAAGTTAGCAAGAAACCATGTCAAGTGATCGATATTTATCTTTTAATGTACTGCAACGAGCTGCGACTACTTTTCCTACTATTGATGATGAGTAGAGGAAAAATTTATTCCATACCTCTTGTAGAGTACAAGGTAATCTATGTTCTATTATTATCGATGGTAGTAGTTATATTAATGAAGTGGCTATATCGTTAGTATTGAAATTGAAACTTGTAACTACTTCATATCAAAAACCCTATGAATTACATTGGCTGAGTGAGCAGGATAGTCTCCATGTTACCTAGAGGGCTAGGGTACCTTTCAGTATAGGGGATAAATATCATGATGAAATTGAATGTAACATTCTTCCCATGTGTATATCCCATATATTGCTTGGCAAGCCTTGGTTGTATGATAGGAGGGTTTTGCATGATGACTATAGAAATACTTATATGTTCCAGCAGGAGGGTAAACGTATAGTGTTAAACCCAATGCCACCATCAGAGGTCCAAGTGGTTCAGAGGTAGATTAGTAAACCTTCAGAGGACCAAGAGGTTTAGAGGTAGATAAATAAACCTTCAAAGGTCTAACAAGTTTAGAGGTAGATGAGTAAACCTTGAGAGGACCAAGAGGTTCAGAGACATATAAGTAAAACTGGGAAGAAGAAGACCTTATTAGAGGAACAGTTTGAGTTAAGGAAGGCTATAGCAGATGATAGACCATCATATTTATTGCAGATGTGGTATATCCTAAAGATGGAGGGGCAAGAGCAACTACCCTTTATGGTATCTCAGGTACTGGGTGACTACAGTGATATTTTTACAAATAGCTTACCAGGAGGATACAAAGTCTCTACTATATGTAATGTTATAGACCTATCACTCTATTTACCCGATGATGTTCATGAACACCTATCAGATTTGAGGGCAAATCTTCTTAAGGCCCAATGAAATGATAGGAATCAAATTCCTACATGGCTTATCACGAGAGTAAGAGTCAAGGGATTACAAAATTTGACGATGAGGGTCCTCTTTAAACAATTAGACCTCGAGAATATTTGTTTAGTATCTTTTTTTCTATTTCATATTTGTCGTGCATTCCAGTAGGTACACTTGTTGGTTTTTACAGGATAGTGGATAAATTCGCTAAAGCTCAGTTTATGGGTTATTCATGGACCTACATAAATCAAAGAAGAACCGGTCCAACAATATGTTTAATTGAAGTGAAGAACTGGCCACTTGAAGACCATTTTGTACTTATATTTTGTTGATTTTGGAACTGGCCACTTAAGTGGCATCTTTGTAATTTTTGTGTTATTTTTACCCTAATAGGAGCAAGTATAAATACTTGCTAACTAAGGTTTTTGAGAAGCTTTTGACATTTTTAAAACATACACTTTCTTTGCCATGAGGTTTTCCCTTGCATGCAAAAGATCTCTTATCAATTTCTAAGCGAAATTGTGATAGGAATAAAAATCCGACAAGACCTATCATTAGGGTAAGAACTAAAGGATTTCAAATCTTGGCGACGAGGGCCCATTTTGAGCAGATCGACCTCGGAATTATTTATATATTAACCTCTTTTCTATTATTCTTGTATTGTGTTTTCCAACAAGCACACTTATCATATTTTATAGGGTAATGGACAAACTCCCTTAAACTCAGCTTGTGGGTTATCCATGGACCGACCTGAACCGATGATGAGTTGGGTCGATGGATCCTATAGAAGACCGGCAAGTTGAAGACCAATTTCTTTTATATATTTTTCATTTGCATGGACTATTTATGTTGTAATCATTTTGGAACACTTTTATTTCCTCGTAATTTTCATTTAGGGTTAGCCACCTTAAAAGTGGCAAACTTGTAATTTTGAGCACTTTTTAACCCTAGGAGTAACAAGTATAAATACTTGCTTAAGAGAGGGTTTGAGGAGGCCAATTTTTACAGATTTGAGAGACACTTTCACATGTGGAATTAGGGTTCTTTCCTTAGTTCAAAACTCTTATCAATTTCAACTCAAGAATTGGAATTGTGGCGAGTGCGACGAAGGGGAATTGTGAGTCATATCGATTCCATCTTTGTTGTATGTTCATTTATTTTCTAGTGATTCATATCTAGGGTAGATTTGGAACTTTCTTGGATATATTTGAGTTTGTTTTTCAAGAATAATCATCTTTTAAGATTGATTTTTCATTGAGAATTGAATTGCTCTTAGTGATTGGCGTGAATTGGCAAAGTTGGAAGGGTGTGAGTTCATGGTTTTTGAGCTTGTCTTTTTCATCTATTTCACGTGTGATTATCTTGTTCTTATTGTTGATTAGTGAAATTGCTCATTAGTGGAAGTTAATTGAATCTTTAAATCATTGGATTTCATCATAATTCCATTAGGGTCACGCAATTTCCTAGTCCATTGAGTCGGTTTTGTAAGAGACTTAAGGCTTGTTTTCTTGAGTCATTTGATTGTGCTTGAACTTGATTTTGAGCACATCAAATTTTGGTGAGACCAACTTGAGTGGATTGTGAGTAATATCAATCTTCCTCTTGTTTTTTTTTTTTTTTTTTTTCAAATTGTGTTTAGTGAGTAATATCTAAGTGCAATTTGTTGGTAACTGGTCCTTGTCCACGTGAATTAGGGTTCTTCCATTTTCAAATTTGAATCATTTCAAATTGAGTGGAATTTTAGTTCATTTCCATTGTTTTCAATTGATATTTATACAATTGCTTGTTCCTTACATCAATTTAGTATTAATCTCGTGAATTTGGGGATTAATTGTGAAGTTAGTGATCACACCACTTGTTGATGTGTTTGCTATCTAATTAGTAAGGCACATCATATCCCATTGGAAAGTGGAGGGGCCTAGAGAAGCTGATTATACTCTTCCATGGTTGGGGTGATCTCATGTGGCTCAATAAAAAAAGCTACGAGCTTAGGCTCATAGAAGTGTAATATAGACCGTATCAAAGGTAGGTTGACATCCATTTTCATCAGTGCAAAGATGGGCCTTATTTTGTCTTGGATGAAGGATTGCTCTTTAAGACTGTATAGAGTGAGCCAATGGTCTAGTATCAGCTTAGGATCTAGAGGCTTGCAAACACAGATCTCTTTGTAGAGAAGATGGTCAATTATAGCGCTAGCTATCTATTAGAGTTACAAAATGAAAATTTCTAGTTATAAACAAATATTTTACAAAACAAATACATAATTACCATGATGACAATTCTTTTATAGGGAATGTTTACAAAAAGGAAATTGCATCCAAACTCCAAAGTGTAAAAGAAAAAAAAAAATAAGATACTACATTGTTAATTATTTACCAGTTCATGATCTCATGTATGCAAAGAGGTGTGTTCAAAAGGTTTCCAAGCTCTATGGCCTCCCACTTTTTCGAAGAAATGGACTCAGAGTGGTGATTACTTCACTTCGCCCGAAACTTACATAATGGCTCTCCATCCTAAGGTCCTAAACGGCTTGGGTCTGATTGTATCTAATCACACAATCATACATATGAAAACTCAATAAAGGCTAAATTTATCAAATCTCTAGGTCATGAGAAAATACAAACATTAGCACAAACAATATTTTACAAAAAGAATGCTAACTAAAGATATCTAAAATAAATTATAATTTCAGAAGGCTTAGGTGGTTAGCCCACTAAAAGTCCCAAGTGGAGTTGCCATCCTATCAAGACTAATTTAAAATTTTTATTATTTTCTAATTCGATTTACATTAGATCTTATACCCATCTAATACAAACCTTTGACTTGAACTAGAATTTTTTTTTCATCATTTATTTGGAGTTGCTATCCAACTGGAGTTGGGAAAAATTGTTAAGTTAGAATTAATTGAGTGGATTAATTTTAACTTTAACACTAGTCAACAAAACCGTTTTTTTTTTTTTTAAAAAAAAGAAAAGCTAGAGATTCTTAACTCGGGGGCTATCCTATTAAAACTTTAAAGTTACCACCTTAACATCTGAAATTTTTATTTTATGATATCCTTTTTAGCACAAAAGAAAATACGAAAAAAAAATAAAAACGAAATAATCATTTAAAAATATTTTTTTTTATTTTTTTAGAGTTGCCCTATAAGAGTACCTATGTACTTACTATTCTAGATCAAACAAGTCGTAGTTCGCTTCTTTGTAAAACCTTTAGTGTTTTTATTTAATTTTAATTAAGAAAAAGGGACCAACTAGATTTACGTTTATTACCATATTTTATTTATTATTGTTATTGTTGATTGAAATCGCAATCATACAAATTAAAATCCTTTTTACTCCGACTCTTCCTTGCGATCAATTAGGCAAGTGCACCTATCGATTATAGTGGTATAGAGTTTAAGCACGGATATCATTCCCTCAGGGATCTACAAATACTAATACTAACCTCAAACTGACTATCTAACCGCACAATTTCGAGGTGAATTGATTTAACCAAATTACCTAAATTAAACTAAATTATCTAATAGAAATGAAATCAATGGATATCAAACAAAGAGTTAAATTATCAAATTCAATGTTCCAACGTGTACCCCACTCTTACTACTCATCTAATTACTATGCAACTTCAATCCTTAGAAAACTAATTAATGAGTACTGAATATCTCCGATCCACGAGGCATCTAACACTAAGTTAATGTTTCTTCCAAAATCACTAACTCCTAATTCTAACTGTATTAACAAAGATCCCTCTTTTATTAACAACAATCAGAATTGCATGATTATACCACAACCCTCAATTAGATTAAATCATTATATCCAATCTAATACGAAAAACTTATGCTTTCTATCCCTAGATTGCATACAAGCCTTTTCATCCGATGTATGATCTATTCAAATAAGAGATTTCCCAATCAACTTATCAGAAATCAATGTAATCTAATGCTGGCCAAACATCAAATCAACAATATATAATAAACAACATGGATTAAATCAGAGATGCTCAATTGTCATTAATTTTGCAATAAACCCAATGTTACATAGTAATCAGACTTTCGTAAGATTCGGGTACGAAATAATTAGCTACACATGGTTCTCAAGGAATAACAAAACGAAATAATCAAATCTATGTGTGAAACACTTCTAGAATTAAAGATAAAAAATTCCTTTGACTGTTGTTGTTCTCCCAAAATTCCAGGATGTGTTTTCTACCTTCTCTCCTCTTTCTCTCTCTTCAAAGACGGCTATTTATACCTAGGGTAGCTTCCTCTCTGGCGTGTAGAAGATATCCTTCAAATATGGACGAAAGATTTAAAGATATCTTTCCTTTGATAGACACACGGTCATACTACATGGGCGTGTAGATAAACCGTGTATCTCTCTGAGCCAGTGAACTCTGGGCGTGTATATCCCACACGGTCGTTTGCAATAGCCGTGTATATCTCTGTCTTCTTTGTTCTTCGTACACGGTTGATTACACGGTGTGTATTCCAACCGTGTACTGGTCTGTCCTGAAAGCTCTTCTTCCACGCTGATACACGGGCGTGTATCCAAACCGTGTAGTCTCCTGATTCCTTCACACGGCCGTTTGTAAAACCGTGTGACTTCCTTTAACTTCAAAGCATTCCCTTTTTACTTGCTTTTATCTCCAATTCGTCTTGAATTTAAATACTTTTCATCAAATCATCCTTTTCCACACCTGAACATGAAATATAAATCAATTAAGCATCATAATCTTATATTTTCACGCCCAATTATCTCAAAAATTGACTTAATCATCGCCAATTATAAGAGTTAAAATAGATTTATCAAATTTCCCCACACTTAAGCATTTGCTTGTCCTCAAGAAAATTACACATATGAAAGTCTCAATTCTCAAAATTCTTAAAACTCAGGAAGAAATTCAATCATTAACCCCACTTTATACCAGGATAGCCACCATGTTCCACAATTCGCCTTTCTTATCACTCAATCTTATTAAGCACTTGTATTCAAAATACCAATAGTAGATTTCCAGTATTAATCCAAGTAAGTGAAACTTTTACCCTTTATCATTTAACCAAAAATCTCAAAGTTAATATTAGACTTACAATCATAGAACTCAGGCATATACTTCCACTTATTTCCTGGATCTTTTTCCCTTTTTGGATTGGGAGTTCAACCTTTTAGTACCTTTTCTTAGTCAATTAACCCATGTGACGAACTTTTAATCGATAATCCCGGGCTGGTCACCCAAGTTAACAGACGTTATCCCCTCAAGCATAGAGGGCGTCCTTCGGATTTACTTGTTCGGGTTGAATTAACTAATCAATCTCTTTTTTTTTTTTCAGTGAATAAGAGCGGTTTCCTTGGCCAGTAAGTCCCAGACCAGACGATCTTAGGCTACTAGGTTTTAAGATACCCCTTCGAACATCTACCACTCGAATCCAAATATTCTAATTTAAAGTCTCATTTAGTTCAGTTTTCTCGGATTTTACTTATAACCCTTGTAGCGAGCTTTCAGCCAATGATCCTGAGTTCATCACCCAAGTCAATAGATGTTATTCCCCCGAAAGGGCACCCCTCGGACTTAATTACTCGAGTCAATGAGATCCACTTCTGAACTATTTGTTATTGTTCATCATTTTTTTTTATCATCAAATTACTCCCAATTTGTGTTCTATTCCATTATTTTTGTAGGGCAAAGTCACCAAGCTATAAGTATCACTTGTTCCTTCATTCAAGATCGCAAAATCAAATCCTAAATCTGAAATGAAAGCCTAAATAACAAGTAAGTCTCCCTCACATGGATACCATACTATAACTCTAAAAAGGTAAAGAGAATACAAAATAAGAGAATAATACAAAATTCAAAAAATTTCCCATGAAATAGCTGCCTATACAAGTAGAATTTTATGTTTCCTGAGTAACTATTTCTCATCATCATTAAGCTTCCAAATGTTACTTAAACAAGGGAAATTGAGCATTTAAAAGTCCATAAGTTCATTGCTCTTGTGATATCTTTCTGTTCTTTCTATTCCCTTTCCCACACTTAAAATTAGACATTGTCCCCAATGTCTGCCCTCAAAGTACACTAAGGAAAGAAAATAGAAACAAGGAAAATAAAAGGAGAAAGAAAACTGAAACTCCCCTGAAATCTATAAGTGGCAAGTATTCATAGGGGAAACTCCATTAAAGTGCAAAATCCTCGAATCATCCTTCTGAGATCATCAGCTTTCAACATTCAATCAGCACCAGCGGAAAGTCTAAATGGGTATAGATAAAATCCTAAAAACAAAACACACTAAAAGAGAAACTAAAAGAAATGATTATCACCAAAACAAATAAGCACAAGTCAATATCATCCAAGTTTATCATAGATAGTCAAAGTCACAGCGAATAGTCAACAAAAATAATTCAGGGTTAGACAGACAAGTTAGCAAATAGTTAGGAAAAATCAGTCATCATCCTTCTTAGACACATAGTCTTCATCGTCGGAGCTTTCCTCAGCAACCATTCGCTCCTTACCTGGCCTATGGGGGCTTTCCTTTGATGGAGCAGGTGGAGCAGAAGACGATCCTCCCTCAGTATGCCTCTGTCGGTTGATCGATTTGGGGGGGATCACGTCTTTCTTCGCTTGAGCTGGCACAGGAAGAGAACTGAATGTCTAACTTCTCACCAAGCTCGGTGAAGAAATCGATTAAAAACTTCTTCAGTCCCTTCTGCCGTTTTTCCATCTTAGTGATCTTCTGCTTCATCATCTTCTGGCTTTTCTTTATTTCTCCCACATCACGCGATAGCTGAGAAACCGGCTCAGCATCTGCACATGGACAGAAGGTTCAGCCTGCAGTTGTGGTTCCTCTTCTTCCTCTTCCCCTATCTCTCTTCAGTGCCAACGTCAATTGGTTGGAAATTCCAATCGCTTAATATCCTGGCCTTAAGCTTTAGAGATCGCCCAATGAAATCACTAGGTGCTCGATGTGGGAATAGACCTAGATTTTTCAAAATTCTAATAATTAGAGCACCTAGGAAAACCCCTTTCGGTCCTTTCTCTGCCTGGCGCTGAAGACAAAAAAGCGGCAAAAACACCCACATTGACGTGGGTTCTAGTAGCATGGCCCACAACTGAAATAAGTCTCTAGCGTTAACAATGCCCTCTGAATCGATCTACCAGTGGTAGAGCGAGCCATAACGTAATGTAGGATATGATGTACTCTATTTCTCAGTTGAGAGGCCTGTGGTGAGAGGTACTGTAGGCACCAATACCATACCAAGTCCATAAAGAGATAGAGTTCGCTGGGCCCCACGAAACCGGAAGGGCGCGAAACTCAGGGTTTGAAGAAAACCCCATCATAGATGCCCATAGCCTCTATGAACTCAGTCATGGACATTTTATGGTACTCACCTTAGGCCAGAAAACTCAACTTCGTTTCTTACACCAGCATTCATTTTTCCTGAGATCTTGAAGGTGGCTAAGAAAGTAAGAATTAACTCCTCGTATAAGTCTCCTTCGATCATGAACAGGTGAAACCAGGCTCGGTCAGCTAAGAGCCTCTCAAATTGTTGACCAACCCAAATCTTCTCAAAACGTCCCAGTCCAACACCACATTCGGTTTGATGACCTTTTTCGACTTAATAGGGTAAAGAATTCTTTATCCTTCTCTCGAATATTTACAGGGTATCAAAGAGCTTCAGATTGGCTTGAACTACCCGTTTCGGATCGGCTTCTTTTCTTCTTTTGAGCAACAGTCTTGACGCGTAGCATCTGAAAAGGGAAATAAGCAGAACTTGATCATACCAAGAATAAAAGAGTCTAAAACAAACAAAGCCCGTAGGTAATACATCAAATAACCACATCGCAAACAAGGAACTCCACCATTAGCATCACGGAAGCACGCAAAATCATCAAAATTAAGGTTCACAGTATCATACCACAGTTCTTGGGCACGGAGTGTATTGTAGCCGTGTATATCAGAAAATCCCCGCCAAATTTTGAAAAACAACTCATAAACGACCGTGTATTGCAAGAGATTACGAGAGAATCATCAATCACATGCACTAATGGTGCTTAAAGCAAAAATCCCTTTAGCATGCAATCCAAAATACGTTCCAATCACAAAGGATCACGCATGAACGGTTTGAAACCCTAGATTTTCTAATCCAAACAGCGATCGAGCAATGGAGAATGCAAAAACTTCACAAATCGCATGAAAAACATCATCCATACTCAGATAAACAAAAGCCCTAAAGGTTTCATTATCCTCCACATGTCATAACATGCCACATTCACATGGAAATCTAACATTGAGTGAGAAAATAGAGAGGGAAGCAAGAGAAAGGAAAAAGAATGAGAAAGATCTTACCTTGTCAAAGCAATGGGAGAGGGAAACCAACAAGGGAATGGAAAGTGAATGATGTATAGAGAGAAAAGATATGTAGATGAGAGTGTACTGAAAATGAGGGGTACGGTTATCAAAAAGGGTATAAATACCCGAACACATACGCTCCCCATACACGGCCGTGTTATACAACCGTGGTACCCCTCTGACTTCTAGTTAGAAAACTTACCTCTCATACATGGTCGGACACATGCCCGTGTGTCCTGACTGTGTATTCCTTTGTGGCTCGCTCCCCATACACGGATTTGATAAACGGCCGTTTCCTTAGCCGTGTCTACCTTGTTCAAAATTTCATTATATACATGGTCAGGACACACGGGCGTGTGTTTTGACCGTGTATTACTCTGTGGGTCACTGTCTCTCCTACACAAGGCGCGATACACGCCCGTGTATGTCATCCGTGTGTCTCCTAAAAGGTTAAAAGTTTCCTTCTCTTGATTATTTCTTGAAGTCCATCTCCTCAAAAAGCTTATTCATAAATACTCCTCTGCAAAACCTTGGAAAAGAAAAACAAATATGGTGATAACTCAAAACAAAAATGAAACTTACCTAATTGCATGGGTTTGCCTCCCATCAAGCGCTTTTGTTTAACGTCGTTTGCTCGACGAAATGAAGCTCCTTGTGATTAAGTCACCAGAGGGTGGAGTCTAAACTCCTCTTGGCCCTCTTTCTTGTTAGGGTTTAACCTTCTTTGAGGTGGCACCACAGGTTTGAAATCCTCCTCCAACAGATCTTATGGGTGCAAAACGAAGGACTAATACCTTTATATCAGTATCTTCCGAGCAAGAGCACTCTTGTGCTCCTTCAAGACCCTTAGTAAGCTATCCCTTTGCTCCCTTGTCAGACCAGCTAAAGTAATGACAGGGAGTTTAGAATCGGCCTCCAAAAAGGCATATTCAAGCTACTCAGGGAGTTGCTTTAACTCAAGTTCTGGGGTTCCTCAATCGACGGTTTCAATCTTCCTTCCTCACTGACCCAATCTTCTCAAACCCCTTTCTACAAACTACTTCCTCACAAGCTCTCAAATGAGCTTTCACATTTGAATTCCACATTTTCACTCACTTCATCATCATCTGCTATCAAACTCAATTCAAGAGGATCTCTACACATCCAACTCTTGCATAACACTATTACCGACCTGTCAACACAATCTATAGCATAACATGTATCGTCGGCGTTCAAAGTTTGTTTCCGTGCTGCTGGGATTTCCACCACTAGTTCATCCTCCCCATTCTCAAACTAATCTTCCATCCCCACATCAATCACAGCTCTTGCAGTGGCCAAAAATGGTCGTCCTAAGATAGCGGGACCTCCACATTGCATCCATATCAAGGATTACAAAATCAACAGGGAAGATAAAGTTTTCTACCTTAACCAGGACGTCCTCAATGATTCCTCTAGTGGACTTTGATCGAGCGATCTGCCAGTTGCAGACTCATCCTCGTTTGCTTTGGCTCTCCCAAGTTCAGTTGCTTGAACAATGAGTATGGCATCAGGTTTATGCTCGCCCCCGAGATCCGCCAAAGCTCTCTCCATCGGTAGTTCACCTATTAAGCACGGAATAGTGAAACTACCCGGATCCTTGAGCTTCTTGGGCAACTTCTTTGCAAAATCGCCGAACACTTAGCTCTAACAACTGCAGTAGAGTTTCTTCCAACCGTTTCTTATTCGAGAGCAAATCCTTTAGGAATTTCGCGTACCTGGGCATCTGCGCAAGAGCTTCCACAAAGGGTATGTTGATATGTAATGTTTAAAAAAGTTTAGAAACTTACCGAAAGTGCTCTTGATCCTTATCCTTTTTTCAGACGTCCCAGATACGAAATTGGAGGCTTGTATGGCTGAACAGTGGATCCTTAACTTTCCCTTGAACACACTCTTTCTCTTTGATCTCCTCAGCCCCATGTTCCTTCTCAGCACCCCCTTCTTCTTTCTTCTAAACCCCCTTTTTCAAGCGCAACCCCTTGCACTCCAATAGTGTCAGATTGCAATTCCTTCCCGCTCCTTAGAGTCACTGCCTTTACCTGTTCCCGAGGATTGGTTCGGTGTTTCCAAGCAAGGATCCTTGCGGTCTTTCTGAAAGCAATTTTGCTATCTGACCTACCTGAGTTTTCCAAGTTATGAATGGACGCCTCATGTTCCTTAGAGCTGCCTCTAGGATTGTTGGCGTTGCTTAGATGTTTGGATGAACTTGGAGATCATGTCCTCTAGATTGGACTTCTTTTCTGGAAGAGGTGGTTGGAGGAGGCCTTTGGAATCTCGGTGCAGGTGCATTGCCCCGAGGGAATTGTGGATTACTCCATGAAAAATTAGGGTGATTGCGCCAACCCGGATTATAGGTGTTGCTGTAAGGTTGTTCTAAGGCCTTGTAGGGTTACCTACATAATCAATCTGCTCTGTAGTCCCTTGTGCCATGAAATCGGTTTATGAATCGTTGGATAATATAGGGGTGGTGCAGACATCGCCATCCCATCGACCTTTCTAGCTAGAGCATCGACCTTTGCCGCAATGGTGGTCATCATATCCACTTCATGAACACCTGCCACTCTCGGTCTTGCTCTGGCGTTTCTCCATTGATGGTTGTTCTTGGCCATGTTCTCAAACAATTCTAAAGTCTCTTCAGGAGTCTTGACATCAAGTGTGCCACCAGTAGCAACATCGATGGTTTGTGTGTCGGATAGTCAAGCCCATTATAGAAAGTTGAGGCTTGCAACCAGTTAGGCATTTGGTGGTGTGGGCACCGCCTAAGCAAGTCCTTAAATCGCAACCAAGCTTCATGGAGTGGCTCATTTTCCAACTGAAGGAATGATGTGATATCATTCCTCAACCTGGCGTTTTAGAAGGCAGAAAGTAATAGTCCAAAAATGTTTCCACCGCTAGGTCCAAGTCGTGATGGAGTCCCGTCCAAAGAACTGAACCACTGCCTCGCTTTTCCTCTCAAAGTGAAAGGAAACAGACGCAACTTTAGTGCCTCATCGGACACCGTTCTGTTTAATGGTAACACAGATGTCTAGGAACATCTGAATATGAGCATGGGGTCTTCGTCCCGGTAATCCATTAAATTGGCATTGATTGTGGATCATATTCATTGTAGAGGCCTTGATTCAAAGTTGTTGGCCTCTATTGCAGGCATCACTATACACGATCCGGTAAATACCAAAGTAGGCCTAGCGTACTGAACCATGGTCCTACGTTCGTCCGCCATTGCTTTTAATATGAGATTCGCTGCGTTCACTGATTGACTGTTCTTATCTACTGATTTCTCACTTCACTCAGCAGCAATTCCTCTTCACTTACAGCAGGTTTAGCATCTTTAATTTCCTTTTGACTGTCCGATTTAATCTCTGGGTCGAATTCAAGGAGTTTAGAAGAAGAACTCCTTGTCATAAACTGCAAAGAAAAACCAATTTAATTAATTCCCTTTATAAGAAAGTAAAACCAAGGATAAACAAATGATAAGAGAAGAAATGGTCAGATTAGTCAGCATTTAGTGTTCTTAATATCGCCGATTCCCGCAATGGCGCCAAAAACTTGTTGATTGAAATTGCAAACATACAAATTAAATCCTTTTTACTCTGACTCTTCCTTGCGATCAATTAGGCAAGTGCACCTATCAATTACAGTAGTATAGAGTTTAAGCACGGATATCATTCCCCAGGGATCTACAAGTACTAATACTAACCTCAAACCGACTATCTAACCGCACAATTTCGAGGTGAATTGATTTAACCAAATTACCTAAATTAAACTAAATTATCTAATAGAAATGAAATAAATGGATATCAGACAATGAGTTTAAATTATCAAATTTAATGTTCCAACGCATACCCCACTCTTACTACTCATCTAATTACTATGCAACTTCAACCTTAGAAAACTAATTAATGAGTATTGATTATCTCTGATCCGCGAGGCATCTAACACTAAGTTAATGTTTCTTTCAAAATCACGAACTCCTAATTCTAACCGTATTAACAAAGATCCCTCTTTTATTAACAACAATCAGAATTGCATGATTATCCCACAACCCTCAATTAGATTAAATCATTATATCCAATCTAATACGAAAAACTTATGCTTTCTATCCCTAGATTGCATACAAGCCTTTTCATCCGATGTATGATCTATTCAAATAAGAGATTTCCCAATCAACTTATCAGAAATCAATGTAATCTAATGCTGGCCAAACATCAAATCAATAATATATAAAAAAAAAACATGGATGAAATCGGAGATGCTCAATCGTCATTAATTTTGCAATAAACCTAATGTTACATAGTAATCAGACTTTTGTAAGATTTGGGTACGAAATAATTAGCTACACATGGTTCCAAGGAATAACAAAATGAATAATCAAATCCATGTGTGAAACACTTTCTAGAATTAAAGTCGAAAATTCCTTTAACTGTTGTTGTTCTCCCAAAATTCCAGGATGTGTTTTCTACCTTCTCTCCTCTTTCTCTCTCTTCAAAGACGATTTTATACCTAGGGTAGCGTCCTCTCTGGCGTGTAGAAGATATCCTTCAAATATGGACGAAAGATTTAAAGATATCTTTCCTTTGATAGACACATGGTCATACTACACGGGCGGTGTAGATAAACCGTGTATCTCTCTGAGTCATGAACTCTGGGGTGTATATCCCATACGGTCGTTTGCAATAGCCGTGTATATCTCTGTCTTCTTTGTTCTTTGTACACGGTTTTTACACGGGTGTGTATTCCAACCGTGTACTGGTCTGTCCTGAAAACTCTTCTTCCACGCTGATACATGGTCGGATAACGGGTGGTGTATCCGAACCGTTTAGTCTCCTGATTCCTTCACCGGCCGTTTGTAAAAACTGTGTGACTTCCTTTAACTTAAAAGCATTCCCCTTTTTACTTGCTTTTATCTCCAGTTCGTCTTGAATGTAAATACTTTTCATCAAATCATCCTTTTCCACACTGAACATGAAATATAAATCAATTAAGCATCATAACTTATTTTCACGCCCAATTATCTCAAAAATTGACTTAATCATCTTAATTATAAGAGTTAAAATAGATATATTAGTTATTTAAAAATAGAGAAAAATTCTAAGCTTAATTTTCACTTACCAATTAAAAAAAACTAAAAAAAAAAGACATCAATTAAATTCTTATATCAAGAAATTAATTTTTACGTGACAAGACATTTTTTTTATATATACGATTAACCATTATTAATTAAAGTTGTTAAATCAATTTAGAATTCACTTCATTAATTATATTTACTTGATTGAATTCTAATCACCATAAGAAAATGAAATCAAATATACCAATTAATATAATAATAATAATAATGCTAATAACAATAAGGACACCACTTACCTAGACACGGGTTAGATGCAGGCGGGTTGGAACTTGGGTTGGGTCATGTGCGTGGGCAGTAGCTGGAACCTCCGTCGGCAACTGTCTTCAGTAGTTGTTGAAGTGCGGGGAAGTGTTGGCCTAGCTGCGTAATGGTCTTAGACTCGAATGTTGACTTTGCCTTGTGCCTAGATCTCTCCGAGTCGCGGTGCTCGAGTGCTTGTTGATGGCCACTATCTGGTTGAAAGTGAAGGAGGGTTTTTCTTAATCTATACGGCTTGAGGAACCTATTGATACCTATAGTTGGCTTCAAGGTTGTGCTTGTGAAGAGGAAATTTAGTGAGAGGAATTACATATCTATAGGACTCATCACTAGGATAAGAGCCATTAGATTACAAAATTTGGCGATGAGGGTTCTCTTTGAACAATTAGACCCCGATGATATTTGTTTAGTATCTTCTTTTCTATTATATATTTGTTGTGCATTTCAGTAGGTACATTTGTTGGTTTTTACAAGATGGTGGGTAAATTCATTAATGCTCAGTTTGAGGGTTATTCATGCACCTACATAAATCAAAGAAGAACCGGTCCTACATTGCTCCATGGAGGTAAAGAACCGACCAACATATGATCTTTTCATTTGTAGTTTCCTTTTGTTAGAAACTGGCTACATTTTGTTGTTTTTACTTGTAATTTTTTTTGTTAAATTACCCTATTTAGAGTAAGTATAAATACTTGCAAAGTAGGGTTAGAATGGGACTTTTTGAACATTACACTCTGAATTTTGGCCGTAGAGAGCTCCTCTTCACGCATCCCTACTCTTATCAATTTCACTTGTGAAATTGTGGCGAGTTGGTTTAACAATTCTTGTGAGTTATATCAAGATTTTCTTAAGTTGCATCCAATTATTGCTAGTGAGTAATATCTAGTTATAATTGGTTGATCTTTGTTTGTTCCTTTCATGCTAAATTAGGGTTCATGTATTGCTAGGTTTTCATGCCAATTATAAGGATTGGAATTGAGTTGTTCCTTTGTAATTGGTTGGTATTAGAATCCACTTGTAGTACTTCTAATTTGATTCACGCCATTGAGGGTTATTGGTCCTTAATTTCACACCATTTAGGGATTTTTATCTACAATTTGTTCATGCTATTTTAATTGGAATTGAACTAATTGCGTGTGTTCTTGTTGATTGGTGTTAAAATCCCTTGAGTACATCATTTAAAGAGAAGGTGGAGTTGTGGTAGCTTTGTTAGAGAGAGAAAGCTCTGGTTAAGGCTTATGAGTGTGTGCTTTTTGGTGATTCTCCATCCTCTGTCGTGCTCACGAAGCCATGCTCTATTTATAAGCTCGCAAAGATCGACTTGATAAGCTCGGATTAAGCTCGTTGTTGAGACCCATTTTTATCCGTTTGAGATTCGAATTAATCTTGAAAATTTGATGCCAATCTATTAGATTAAGTTCATTTTTGTGAATTATGAAGTTTGTTTTTGTTATAATCCAAAACAATTAAAAAAATAACTATTTAGACATGCCCGGATTTGCTTTGACTTCTTCTCCCTTTTGTTTTGCGATTGTTGGCTTGTTGGAGAAGATGGTTACGTGTGCCGCGCATGATTTTTGCCAGCCGATGAGATGTTGCCACATGGCACTTCTTTTTCAACCGAAAGAAAAAAAATTCCAGAGTGCATCCTAGGAGTTTTAAACTCGTGACCTTTAGCTTCCTTTGCTTATTTGGGCGCATGGGTTAACCAGTTGGGTTAGCCCTTTTCTTGTTTATTTTCTGTAATCAATTTATATTTAAGCTATTGTCCTTATTTAATTTTCTATTGATTTGAAATTCCCGAGCTTAATTTAGAGACCCATATTTTAATCTTGAAAATGTTATTAATATTATTTTTTGTTACTTAGTTATTACTATATTTTATATATATTATTTTTATTATTTTATTATTTATTTTATTATTTTATTATTTATTTTATTTTATTTCTTATTATTATTTTTATTTTTTTATTCTTCCTTTGACTTTCATTATCTCGTAAACCAAGCTTTTATTTATTTATTATTATTACTATTAATGTTTATTTATTATTATAAAAATTTAAATGGGGGGCAAAAATGAGGTGTTTAATAGTGATAATCTCCTTTAACTTACCTTCCCCAATTTCCTCCTAATGCTCCTTCCCTAATTACATTATTAATGGCTACTTTAGGTGGAGGTGCCTGTGGATTTGCCACTAGCTATTGCGGTAATGTTATCTGATCCACTCGCATTGCTAGATTAACAACAATGGTGGTTAGATCCTGTAATTGTTCTTCCAAATTTCTCCTACCACCTGTAGTATGAAGTCCTTGACCTCCTCTTTTAACCTAACTGTTGGCTTCATTCCCAAATCTTCCGTTCACACTATTGTTTGACATACTTCGCTGAATTGCAGTCTTAACACAAGAATTCCCAAATCAAGATCACACACATACACACTGCAACACAACCCTAACGTCAGCCTTCATTTAATTCCCAAATTACAATTCACATAAATCACAATATAACCCAAATTCTCAACCCTTGTTCAATTCCAATTCAAATCTAATCAACCCACAACACAATTTATAGTATAAACCCTAATTTTCATTCACTATTAAACAACCACGTCACAATCCCTAATTCTCAATCTTCACTCAATCCCCAAATCACAATCACACAAATCATAGCGCAAACCCTAATTCGCTCAATCCCCAAATCACAATCACATAAATCACAACACAAACCCTAATTCTTAACCTTCTCTTTGATACTAAATTATGATGTGCCTAATCCTAATGCAGAATCAAGCAATCGCAATCCTAATCGATAGTTCACAATAAGTAATCTGAACAATTCAAACACAATAACAAAATAAAAACCTAAATCCTTACCATATATTATACATTAGCAAGAGGATAGTCTTAGCATGAATTTTTTGATATGATGCACATTGATGTGCTCAAAAACCAAGATTAAGCACATGCAAATGAATCAAAGAAACAACTTCAATTCATAATTAAAAACTGGTTCAATAGGATCATGAATTGCGTGATCCCTAATGGAGATTTAATGAAATCCGAATGCTCAAAGTTGCAATTAAAAAATCCAACAATGATAATCTTCTCCAATATAACAACAATCACTAGAATTCTATGTGAATTACATACAAGAACAGAAGATCCAATTTCGTGATTCACTTTCCCAACAAAATGACCCATGGTTCCAAGAAGATGCTAAATTGAAGGTTAAAACTAAGGCTAAAATCAATAAATTAAGAAACAAGAATTTGATTACAAATGCAATCAAATTCGGTCAATAAAACAACCAATTCAACCCTAGATATTACTCACTAGAGAGAAAAGGAAATTGCAACAAAGTAAATTTGATATTACTCACAAATTAACCTTGAAGCCACTCACCACAACCTCAAATTGGGATTTGAAATTGATAAGAGTAATTGAATTAGGAATAAGCCCTAACCCTCTCACGTAAAAGTGAAGTTCAATTCTAAAAAATGGCCTCCTCATACCCTACTTTAAGCAAGTATTTATACTTGCTCCCTTTAGGGTTAGAAAATGCACAAAATTACAACTTTGCCACTTTTAAGGTGGCCAATCCCAAATGGAAATTACAATCAAAATGAAAGTGTCCCAAAAGAAAATACAACATAAAATAGTCTATAGAACAATTACAAAGTACAAAATATCATAAATCTTCATGAGCCAATGCTTCGAAATGGAAACAATTGCAGCGGGTCTTTGATTGTAAATCTGAAGATGTCCTGTGGCCATCAACTAGTGTAGGATATATTGGCATCTCATGGAGAATTATTATTGTATCTGTAAGATTATTTTTTAAACATTTATTAGATAAATATATAAAGTAAAATATAAGCGATTTGGATCATCAAACAAATCTAGTTCTAAAGGTATAGGCGATGCTAGAAAATTTCCCATCACACATCAACCCCAATATCATCACTTGCCACAATCCAATAATTGATAAGAGTATGAGAGAAAACTCAAGTTTTGTATTTTTGAAACATCAAGTTTTGTCCTTTTGTTTCTATTCCAAAGGTATAAAAGAATGTCAACTTCAATTAGAAGGAAAAACTGGCTCAAAATAACATAAAGTAGTCGACCTAAATTGTAAGTCATTGGCCTAAAATTGTTACACCATCGACATTTGGGAGGTTAGGCTGCCACCTTAAAAATAGCTACACCGCTGGCGTTTAGGATTTACATCGTCGACCTTTATAGCCGACCTTTATTCCTACACCACTTGTTCTTCAAGATAAGCTACCAGCTTTAACAACATAAGTTACCAGCTTTTAAGGGCAACGTTCTATGCTTGCTTGAGTCATCGGTTGTCGTCTCGAAGTAATGACAAGTGTATTTGATTGAAGGTAAAATAATCATACAAAATGAATGAAGAAACTAGATGATTCTCCTTGGGTTGCATCTGATCATGTAGAAATCTTAATGTAAAGTTTTGTAGCCCTCTAGTTCTAGCTTGAGTAAGCGGTCCTGTGATTGGAATGTTTAATTCCCATCAAACATGAGTTCTATTAAAAGTTCTTCATTGATTTCCTATCATTCTTCATCAACATAATAATAATGTTTTCTCCTATATTCATTCATATAATGTCCCACTAAGTTCCCATTCCATCACACTTAATGTGTTCATTGTTCTCGCTTACAATTGAAAAATAAAAAGGGACAAGCTTAAGCCCAATATGTAAGTACTACATAGACATGCATATGCTACAAAGAATCAATATCACATTCATATATACAATAGTGCTATTCAATAAGTCATTAGATTATTTAATCTCAATTAATCAACATACAACATATGGGTACCCATGACCCTAATACACACATAATATTTATATATATATATATATATAACCGCAAATGAGAACTATCACTATGGGCCACATTTAATCATAATCTACTTTAGATCATTTTGATACACGACTCCATTAGGGATAATGCGATATACCGATCATCAGGGTGCCACCTAGGGATCTACTACTATAGTCCCTTAGGCCGAGCCTAACACAAGCAACATATACTTTAAACTCCAACATTTAATTAATTTCATTAAACAACTACGCTAATAATCACAAACAGTAGAACAAGGTAAACATTTACTTGGATGGATGTTCCTACTATAGTAATCTTGTATTGCTAGGGAAAGGATATAAGCCTGTAAATTATAAAAGACTAAAGTTAGTTCTATTCTACAATTAGTCCAAGTTCATATTAATTGATTAGATATATTCTAATTGTATAATTCCCTTTCCTGAGGTCTTATCATGCATTTATCTTAGTTTAGAGTCATGGAATTAAAAAATAGAATTAAAGTATAAGTGTTCTAAGATAACAGAGTCATATGAGAGGGCGTGTAGAGGAACATGGGCTACAACACGATCATGCTAGTGGCTATGTATCTTTCTATGTGATTTCGGCATTTTAGCACACCTAAGTATACGACCGTGTATTCGGTCATGTACCTTTCTATGGATTTTTGTAATATGACACACCTAAGTAAATGGGTGTATCCTTTGTCTGTGTACCTTTGTATACACACTTGTGTTTCTACATGGGTAAGTACATGGGCATGTATTTAATTGTGTATACATTGTTCATCATGAGCCCTTATTCCCTTTTCTCTAATTTTGTTCCTAAGCCTAATTGATCAAAGTATTTACTAATTCTAATGTAACATTGGAGTCTTGTACACTGATTTGTTTCGGATTGTAATTAGAACCCTTAATTCGTTTGACTTCCACGTTCTTTTCGTCTCGTTTCATAACTTAACAATCTGTTAACAAGTTAGTTTATAAATTCACTAATTTATCATCGACATGAACAATATTGATAATTACAACCCTTACCTGATAGATTTGAATTGGTCTTATAGTTCTCCTTTAGGTCACTTATGCTTTTTGTAAGAATTTCATTAGTTGAATTATGATTTTGATTATAACTTTGAGGAAATTAACGAACCTTGATTATATGATTAAATCAGAATTTGAATTAAGGAAAAGGGTGGAATGAACACTAAAGCAACATTAGAAATTACAACTACTAAGAATTAAATAGATTTAGGATCATAGAAATTAGGTTTAGGAACAAATTGAGAAAGAGGAAATAGGGTTCATGAAGAACAACATGGTACCTGGTCAAGTACACGCTCGTGTACTTACTTATGTAGGAATACACATTGTGTATAAAAGGGTTTATGGATGAATGACATACCCATGTACGTGGGTTTTTTAAAATATGAAAATCTATAGAAAGGTACACTACCATCGACACGACCATGTACTTAAGTGTGCCAAAAATGTAAAAACACACAAAAAGATAATGGCCATTATACATGATTGTGTAACTAATCGTGCTAAGTACACGACCTCAAGTATAACTGTGTACTTAGAGACACTTTGTTTCTCAATTTAATTTCTATCTAAACAAACTTCCATACAACCTAGACATCCATTAAAACCCTAGAAACTCCAATAGAGTAAAAGAAGAAATCATATAACTATTAGGTGAATAGAATTAAGAAATGTAGATTATTTTAAATTAGTGTTAAGAGCATATTACTAGTATTTTTATACAATACAACTTAGCTTTAAGTTCAAGACTAGACATGTTTAAGACTAAGACTCCAAGTATGTGTAACTTTGATTGTTCCTTGTGCTTGTTAAGTTAGTATTAAGTTAGATGGACTAGTTTAAGTGATTAAGTTGCTTGTTGTATGTACTTGGCTCGACTTAAGGGCCTATAGTAGAAAATCCCTAGGCAGCATTCCACTGATCTTGTGTGACATTGTCCCTAGTGGAGTCATGCTTATAAATGATCTGGGTTAGTTAAGGTTTAAGGACTCATGGGTGTTAGGGCTCGTAGTGACACCTCCCAACACTGGGTTAAGGATTAAACTTTTAAGTATGTTTGATGGGGTCATGTGTACTTCATTGATGTTTTGTGGACTTAAGTAAAACATGAACTTGTTAATTGATGTTGAATATCTACATAATGTATGTGATTTAATTCATGCTTGATCATGCGTATGTGTTTGCTGGTTATATGTATTAGGTGTTAGTTCACCCCTTGAGGATATTTGTTTTTCGATGCAGGCACTGAGGAAAATGTTACTATCATGCCTTAGGGGTTACCTTAGTCATAACAGCCTGCCTATATTGAAGTCTATGATTAGCCAAATTTCAGTACACACAAACTTCAACATGGTATATAAGAAATCGTTACTCTAGAAACCACCATAAACATAACAGTTCTACTAATATTATGGCTAATGTCTATTAATATAAAACATAGAGTTCTACATATACAATAGATAGAGAAATAAGTTTATATGGTTAATATTACATTCATATAGAAAAGTCTACTTAAAATAAAAGTAAAAATATCTATTCAAATTGTCTTCTTCCTCACTCGCTTATCTACCATCATCTTGAAGATTCTCACTATTGTTTGGATTCTACCGGGGTAAAACCAAAACAGTTCCTGCAAAAAGGGTAAACTAGAGGGGGGTAAGCTATAAAGCTTAGTAAGATCCCAGCTCAAAACTACCTTTCATGTAAAACAAACAAGTTAACATTTTTAATGCATGAACAATCATATGCTAATCATCATATGTAGTCAACCGGAAATTACATGAGGTTTGAGGATATTTCTAACCAATATAGCCCTCCTTTGACCTTAGGTTGAGGATCATTTTAAAATTCCATCAAAGTTCAGGCTACCGATTTCATCACACTTGCATGCATTTTTGGCAACATAAATTAAAGCCACGCTTTATATATTAATAGTTATGCTAGAAGAATGATCTTCTAAGCAAGGACTTGGGACAAACCAAAAGAAAATAATGTTTTCCTTGCCCGCACACCTCCAAATACATGTGCCCAAAACAAAATAATGAACATGGATTCATACCAATACACGACAATCCTTTAGTCATTTTTGTATTATTAGAATAGGAAGCTCCCTCCGGACATCCTTTCATTATTTATGTAACTATGATGGAATATATGAAAATATGAAAGAAGATGCTATGCATGATCCATTTCAAAATAAGTATTTCGATATGCTTAACATAAGTTAGGAGGTGACCAAACAATTTGCAGACACTCCATCAATTACAAAAATAGCCATGAATACATGCAACTTTACTTTCTTTTCCTTTAGGCCTTATCCATCAAACAATCAACCAAATCAAACACACACATGGGTTCATTAGCATTTAACTTTAGGTGCTACTAAAATTACAAGCACAAATCAAGTGGCAATCTTCATTGGTACTCACCTTGCCATTCTTTTTCAAGGATCGTAGTAATCCTCGAGTAAAACTGGGCAATCTTCTAAAAAACTTATATAAACATAGAGAAATATTTATACATATAACAAATAACTACATTTAAAATAAACTAATCTAGTATCCCATTGTCAATCCCATATTTTATTAAAGTCTTTTAATGTTAAGTCCTTTGTTTAGGGAATCGGTCCGTTTTCAAGGTCCGCACTTAGGTCTTTGTTCGGGTAAAGTCTTGTCCTTGCCATAATAAGGCAAATATGTGTCTAAAGCATATGTCAAGAGTATGTCCATGAATATAAGTCCATAAAATGTCTAAAATATGTCAAGAATGTGTCCATGGATGTTTAATAGGTCATAGATGGTCATAAGTCCTCATGATTTGAAGATAAGGTCTTAATATCTTTTCTTTGCACTTTTGATGTTCATTGGGAGTTTGAAATATGTTTAATTATTGGAAAAATATTCCAAATGGAAAATAAATAAGATAATCTTACAAAGATGAAGTTTGTTTCATGTGGAATTGTGATTAGAATCTACAACTATTACATATAAGTAGTATTAAATGTAAATATGATGAATATGCTATGAAAAATTATTTAGGTAATTGGGATTACCTTTACTTTGATGAAAATTCCTAAAGTAAAGTACCTAAAACATAGAAAATAAGTAGGTTAGTAACTTCCTTAAGGCGGTCTAAAGATAGCTCAACCTTCTTGGAAGTTATTTACCTTGGATTTAGAAATTAGTGGTAAAAAACTATGATTGTCTTTAGGGATGCAAGTGGGGTTATTTTTAGGTGAAACTTTTTGATCTTGTTGGGGAAAATGAGGTGTGTTTTAGTGGAAAATTTTCAGAGAAAATGGGCAGTAAGTGCATGTCAAAAGTGGAGTTGCTTATAGGGGTAAATTTACTTTTTTACCTCCCTTTTTATACTAGTTAAGTTTTGTTGTTTTGTAAATTAATTTAAGTTATGATTTGGAACATGATAGGAATCAAAAATCTGTCAAGACCTATCATTAGGGTAAGAGCCAAATGATTTCAAATCTTGGCGATAAGGGCCCATTTTGAGCACATCAACCCTGAAATTATTTGTTTACTAACCTCTTTTCTCTTATTCATGTATTGTATATTTCAATAGGCACACTTATCATGCTTTATAAGGCGTTGGACAAACTCACTAAGACTCAGCTTGTGGGTTATCTATGGACCGACCTAAACCAGCAATGAGTTGGGCTAAACGAATCCTATAGAAGAGCTAGCAAGATGAAGACTATTTTATTTGTAATTATTTCTTTAGACTATCATGTGTAAGCTTTTGGGACACTTTTTATTTGGTTGTAATTAAGTTTTAGGACCAGCCACCCTAAAAGTGGCATAGTTTTAATTTTGTAGACTTTTTAACTCTAAAGGGGGCAAGTATAAATACTTGCTTAAGTAGGGTTTTGGGGGACTTTTTTTGCAAAATTTTCAAAATAGACACACTTCATGTGTTGAAGGTTAGGGTTTCCTAATTCCACAAATTTCTCTTATAAATTTGAATCCCATTTTGAGGTTATGGCGAGTGGCTTTAAGGCTAATTTGTGAGTAATATCAAATTTTCCTTGTTGCAATTTCCTTTTCATCACTAGTGAGTTGTATCTAGGGTTAAATTGGATTTGTTATTGACCGAATTAGATTACATTTGTAATCAATTTCATGTTGTTACAATTGATTGGTTTTAGCCCTTAAGTTTTAACGTTCAATTTAGCTTCAATTGAACCAAGGATCACTTTATTGGGAAAGCGGATCTTTGAATTAGTTCTTGCTGTTTTGTGTGAAATTCACATGGCACTCATTTGTATTTAGTTTTTTTTTTAAGGATTTGATCCTTGTGGAATTGTTACTTTGCAAATTAGAGCATTTGGATTTCATTGCTCTCCATTAGGGTTCACGCAAATTATTGGAGTTTTGAGCTGAGATTGATCAAGTGCATTGAGGTTTATAATTTGTTCCAATTGCATGTGCTTAACCCCTAATTTAGGAACATCATATTTGGTATCAAAGCTGAACATATTTGGTTCATTTCAATCTTGATCACGTGGTGTTGAGGAATTGGTTACAAGTATTGAGGATTTGTGCTATTTGATTAACAAGTTTGATTGACATTGTGTGTTTGTCTTTCAAATTGGTTTTGCATGTGCTTAGACTTGGTTTTAAGCACATCAACACACCTAAGGGGACAAGATTAGGCAAGTTTTAGGTTTATAATTGGCCTAGGTTTATAAGTTTTAGGGTAGTGATTGTATAAGATAAGATAAGGTTAAGGTGGTAAAATCATATAGAGTTGACATAGTCAATAGGGGATGGCAGATTTTGGTAGCTTCTAGGTAGTTTCTTGGGCTGATTTTTTATTTATTTTTTATTTAACCTTCTTAGCTTAGTCATGAAAAATTTTGGGCTAATTTTGATTAGCTTAGGATTATGTAAGATGGTCTCAAACATGGGGTGAAACAAGGTTAAGTAACAAGGTGTTTTGGGGGGATGGAATTTAAATGTAATTTTTCTTTTATTTATAAGATTCTAAAACTCAAAATTTTCCTTGATATCTCCAGGTCCTTAACCCATTTTAATCATGTTAATTTAGGACATTTTATATCAAATTAAACTAAGATAGTAAAGGGTGAATTGAATGGTGTTAAGCTACATGGGTTTTCATGGTGATGTTTCACGTGAAGAAGGACTCCTAATTTATTTTTTTGTGGTCTCATCTCTTAGAATTTGGCCAAGCTCTTTTATTGGGTAAGCAAGGTATATCTAAGGTATAATAGGGTAAAATTTAGGTAAGATCTATTAACTATAGGATAAGATAGATTAAGATAAGTAAACCTTGAAAAAAACTGGAAAAATCATATGTTTAGTACATTTTATTTGGATCCGATTTTCATATGTCGACTTTTAAATTATTTTATGTCTTTTTCTTATGTTAGACAAGATAAAATTGGGTAGGATTGAGATAAGGTCAAATGTAATAATGTGATCATGATAAGATAAGATAAGATAAGAGTTGAATTTTCAAAGCTTGTGAGGAGAAGTTTGACTTTTCTTGGTGGCATTTTAGAGAATGGGATGTAACTGGTGGAGTTTTGTTTAGATTTTTTACTATTTTGTGTATTATTGAGTAATTAAAGATGTAGTATTTTATTAGGAAAATTTTGGTTAAAATAGATTAAGATTTGGGGGTGATTTCAAGCTTAATTGCTTAGACGACTTTTAAGACAAGGTTTAAGGAATTTTCGATTTTGATTTAGTTTTATAATTTGTGTTTTTTATTAATTTGTATCTATTTTTGCTGATCTATGTTCCAGGCTATTAATCCTCACGATTGGGATTAGATAGGATAGATTTGGAAAGGATTAAACTCAAGTCAATGCAAGTCTTTTTGAGTTGTCTAATTATTTATCGAAAGTTGACTAAAGTGAAATTAGAGTGGACTTTAGTCAACTGAGTTCGGGTTTTTAAATCTAATACTTAAGTAATGTTTGGGGCTAAGTACTGGCTCTATACATGAAATTTGATAAAATTCGCATTTAGTTTACTAGGTAAAATATCGAGAATAAGATTGAACTCTCAAATAAGGAGTTTAGTGAAAATTAGCACAATTGATGGTTTTCAACTGAACTTTAATGAGTCAAATCCAACGGTTCTATTGGAAAAGGACATCATGTGAATCCTTAGTATTTTATATATCAAATTTTTCGAAGTCAACTCGGGTCTTAGCTTTAAGGCTTTAAGTCTACTCAGTCTTCCTGAGGGTATCGAATGGAAGACTTATGTTATTAGGCTGAATTGAGTTAGTTGACCTTTGCTTTAATTAAGTTAACTTTGGTCAACTTATGATATTTTGGGTTATCTCTAATTTCTAGACTTATCTTGGGTTCATTTGGGGCTATAGCTTAAAACTTACTTTCTTATTGTAACCTGTTTTTTATAAAGTTTTTATTTTGAATGAAATTTTAAGGAGTTATTAGTTACCCAAAGAAGAAGACCTGGGAGTAAATGTAAGCTTGGAGGAGAAGTTTGACTTTTCTTGGTGGCATTTTAGAGAATGGGATGTAACTGGTGGAGTTTTGTTTAGATTTTTTTTCTATTTTGTGTATTATTGAGTTTAAATTTAAAAATGTAGTATTTTATTAGGAAAATTTTTGGGTTTAAAAAAGATTAAGATTTGGGGGTGATTTCAAGCTTAAATTTCTTAGACACTTTTTTAAGGGCCCAAAGGGTTTTAAAGGGAAATTTTTGATTTTGATTTAGTTTTAAATTTGGTTTTTTATTTTTTTAAACTATTTTTTTCTGATCTATGTTCCAGGCTTTAATTTCCCCACGATTGGGATTTGATAGGATAGAAATTTTGGGAAAAGGAAATTTAAAATCAAGTCAATGCAAGTCTTTTTGGGTTGTCTAATTATTTATCGAAAGTTGACTAAAGTGAAATTAGAGTGGACTTTTGTCAATGAGTTCGGGTTTTTAAATCTAATACTTAAGTAATGTTTGGGGCTAAGTACTGGCTTATTTCATGAAATTTGATAAAAATTGCATTTAGTTTACTAGGGAAAAAAATCGAGAATAAGATTGAACTCTCAAATAAGGAGTTTAGGAAAAAAATTTGCAC
>JBBMOL010000555.1:114341-124700 GCA_037954665.1 Laguncularia racemosa
AGCCCCCAACTCATTGCCTGTTCAGGTCGGGCATGGATAACCACAAGCTGAGTCTGAGGGGGTTTGTCCATTGCCCTTAAAATATGACAAGTGTGCCTGTTGGAAAACACAATACAAGAATAATAGAAAAGAGGTTAATTCAAAAATAATTCGGGGTCGATTGCTCAAAATGGGCTCATCGCCGAAATTCGAATTCCTTCCAACAATGCCCAAATTTCCCCCAATCACTAAAGAGCATTCAATCTCAATGAAAAAATCAACATTACAAGATGATTATCCACGAATTACAATCACCAATAAGTCCAAGAAACATTAAATCTATCCTAGATATGACTCACTAGAGAAGAAATGAAAAATACAACAAAGATGAATGATATGACTCACAATTCCCTTTGCGCACCGCCCAATTCAATTCTTCGGTTGAAATTGATAAGAGGTTTGAACTAAGGGTGAACCCTAATTCCACAAATGAAAGTGCTAGGTTATTTCTGCAAAAATATGGCCTCCTCAAACCCTACTAAAAGCAAGTATTTATACTTGCTACTCCTAGTGTTAGAAAATGGTCAAAATTACAAGTTTGCCACTTTTAGGTGGCTAGTCTAAATGAAAATTACAATCAAAATAAAAGTGTTCCAAAATGATTACAAAATAAATAGTCCACGCAAATGAAAAAATATAAATGAAATTGGTCTTCAAAATGTCGGTCTATTATAGGATTCATCAGCCCAACTCATTGCCTGTTCAGTGTCGGGCATGGATAACCCACAAGCTGAGTCTGAAGGAGTTTGTCCATTGCCCTATAAAATATGACAAGTGTGCCTGTTGGAAAACACAATACAAGAATAATAGAAAAGAGGTTAATTCAAAAATAATTCTGGGGTCGATCTGCTCAAAATGGGCGATCATCGCCGAAATTCGAATTCCTTCCAACAATGCCAATTCACGCCAATCACTAAAGAGCATTCAATCTCAATGAACAATCAACATTACAAGATGATTATCCACGAATTACAATCACCAATAAGTCCAAGAAACATTGAAATCTATCCTAGATATGACTCACTAGAGAAGAAATGAACATACAACAAAGATGAATCGATATGACTCACAATTCTCCTTTGCCGCACTCGCCACAATTCCAATTCTTCGGTTGAAATTGATAAGAGGTTTGAACTAAGGATGAACCCTAATTCCACATGTGAAAGTGCTCAGTTATTTCTGAAAATATGGCCTCCTAAACCCACTATAAGCAAGTATTTATACTTGCTACTCCTAGTGTTAAAAATGGTCAAAATTACAAGTTTTCCACTTTTAAGGTGGCTAGTCCTAAATGAAAATTACAATCAAAATAAAAGTGTTCCAAAATGATTACAACATAATAGTCCACGCAAATGAAAAATATAAAAATGAAATTGGTCTTCAAAATGCCGGTCTCTATAGGATTCATCGGCCCAACTCATCGCTGGTTCAGGTCGGTCCATTGATAACCCACAAGCTGAGTTTGAGGGAGCTTGTCCATTGCCCTATAAATATGATAAGTGTGCCTATTGGAAAACACAAGACCAGAATAATAGAAAAGATGTTAATTTATAAGTAATTCTGGGGTGATCTACTCAAAATGGGCCCTCATCGCCAAAATTCAATTCCTTCCAACAATGCCAATTCACGCCAATCACTAAAGAGCATTCAATCTCAATGAACAATCAACATTACAAGATGATGCTCTACGAATTACAATCACCAATTTGTCCAAGAAACATTCAAATCTATCCTAGATATGACTCACTAGAGAAGAAATGAACATACAACAAAGATGAATCGATATGACTCACAATTTCTCCTTTGTCGCACTCGCCGCAATTCCGATTCTTGATTTGAAATTGATAAGTGGTTTAAACAAGGATGAACCCTAATTCCACACATGAAAGTGCTAGGTTATTTCTGCAAAATATGGCCTCCTCAAACCCTACTAAAGCAAGTATTTATACTTGCTACTCCTAGGTTAGAAAATAGTCAAAATTACAAGTTTGCCACTTTTAAGGTGGCTAGTCCTAAATGAAAATTACAATCAAAATAAAAGTGTTCCAAAATGATTACAACTAAATATCCACGCAAATGAAAAATATAAAAAGAAATTGGTCTTAAAAAATCCGGTTTCTATAGGATTCATCGCCCACTCATCGTGGTTCATCTCCATTCATAACCCACAACCCTGAGTTTGAGGAGCTTTTTCCCGTGCCCTTAAAATGAAAAGTGTGCCTTTTGGGAAAAAACAAGCCAGAAAAATAAAAAGATTTAATTTTATGAATTTTGGGGGTTGATCTACTAAAAATGGGCCCTCACCCCAAAAATTAAAATTCCTTCCCAAACAATGCCAATTCACGCCAACACAAAAGGGCATTCAACTCAATGAACAATCAACATTACAAGATGATTCCTACAAATTAAAACCCAATTAGTCCAAGAAACATTAAAATCCATCCAAATTATACTCACTAAGAAAAAATGAACATACAAAAAGATGAATCGTATGACTCCAATTCCCCTTTTTGTCGCACTCCCCCGCAATTCCATTCTTGATTGAATTGATAAGTTTTTAAACAAGGGGATAACCCTAATTCCCCCGGAAAGTGCTGGGTTTATTTTCCAAAATATGGCCTCCTCAAACCCTACAAAAAGCAAGTATTTATCTTGCAAACCCTAGGTTAAAAATGGTAAAAATTTAAATTTTTTTTTGCCACTTTTAGGGGGGCTAGTCCTAAATGAAAATTAAAATCAAAATAAAAGTTTTCCCAAAAATGTTACAAAAAAATGTCCACGAAAAATGAAAAATATATAAATAAAATTTGGGTCTTCAAAATGTCGGCTATTATGGATCATCACCCCAAACTCATTGCCTGTTAGGTGGGGTAGGGATAACCCAAAAAGCTGGTCAAAGGGATTTTGTCCTTGCCCTATAAAATATGACAATGTGCCTTTTGGGAAAACACAATCAAGAAAAATAAAAAGAGTTAATTCAAAAAAAATTTTGGGTCGATCGCTCAAAAGGGGAGATCATCCGAAATTCGAATTCCTTCCAACAATCCCAAATTTCACGCCAATCACAAAAGGCTTCAATCTCAAAGAACAATCAACACAAAGATTATCCACGAATTACAATCCCCAATAACCCAAGAAACTTTGAAATCTATCCTAGTAGACTCCTAGAGAAGAAATGAACATACAAAAAAAGATAAACGATATGACCAAAATTTTTCCCCCTTTTGCCGCACTCGCCACAATTCCAATTCTTCGGTTGAAATTGAAAAGGGTTTGAACTAAGGATGAACCCCTAATCCCACGTGAAAGTGCTGGGTTATTTCTAAAAATATGGCCCCTAAAACCCTAAAATAAGCAAGTATCTAACTTGCATTCCACGTTTAAAAATGGTCAAAATTAAAAAGTTTACCCCCTTTTAAAAGGTCCCTAGTCCCTAAATGAAAATTACAATCAAAATAAAAGGTTCTAAAATGATTCCCAAACATAAATATCCAGCAAATAAAAATTAAAAAAAATTTTTGGGGCTTCAAAATGCCGGGGTCTTCTATGGGTTTTCATGGCCCCACTCATCGCTGGTTCAGGTCGTCCTTTGAAAACCCACAACGGGTTTTTGAGGGAGTTTGTCCGTTGCCCTATAAAATATGATAATGTCCCTGTTGGAAAAACACAAGACCAGAAAAATAGAAAAGATGTTAATTTGAAAGTAATTGGGGGGTTTGATCTACTAAAAAGGGGCCCCTCGCCAAAATTCAAATTCCTTCCAACAATGCCAATTCACGCCAATCACAAAAGAGCATTCAACTAAATAACAATCAACATTACAGATGTTTCTCTACGAATTCAATCCCCAAATTTAGTCCAAGAAACTTTCAAATCTATCCTAATATGATCCAAAGGAAAAAAATGAACATAAACAAAGATTAAACAATACTCCAATTCTCCTTTGTCATACTAAAACCCAAATTTGGGGGTTGAAATTGATAAAGGTTTAAACTAAGGATAAACCTTTAAATTTTCCACACGTAAATGCTAGGTTTTTTTTCTGCAAAATAGGCCCCTCAAACCCTACTTTAAGCAAGTATTTTACTTGCTATTCCGGGGTTTTAAAAATATCAAAATTACAAGTTTGCCATTTTTAAAGGGGGCAAATACTAAAAAAAATTAAAATCAAAATAAAAGGTTCCAAAATGATTACAACATAAATAGTCCCGCAAGTGAAAAATAAAAAAATAAATTTGGTCTTCAAAAATGCCGGCTTTACAGGTTTCATCCCCAAAACCATTGCTTGTTCGGGGGGCCAGGGAAATAACCCACAAGCTGAGTCAAAGGGGAGTTTGCCATTCCCATAAAAATGAAAGGTCCCTTTTGGGAAAACCAAAATACAAAAAAAATAAAAGAGGTTTGAAAAAAAAATTATGGGGTCGATCTACCAAAATGAGCCCTCATCCCCAAAAATTTCGAATTCCTTCCAACAATGTCAATTCACCCAATCACAAAAGAGCATTCAATTTATTTTCCTAAAGGGGGCCCAAGCACAATCAACTAAAAGGGATAATTGTCATGATCACCCCACGCCACAAAAAAAGGGAAAAGCCCAATATTCCAAATAAAAATTTGAAATTGTGATGAATTTAAAATATTAAATGACAAATTGTAAAAGGGGAAAAGAAATGGTTTTAAAATCAATTCAAAGTTGCTTTCAAATTTCGAAATTAAAAACCCCCAAATTTTTAAATAAAAAAAAAAAATACTAAAATAACTAAACCCTCCCCAAATTGACTCACATTTTTGGAAATTTAGGATCAACTTGTAATTTGTTGATAAACACCAACAAATCCAAGTTAACTCGCCGCAATTTCACTAAGGAAATTGATAAGACAAATGCTTAAAGATTACTCTCTCTCAGGGGGGCAAAAGGGGGGTTATTTTTCAAAGTTAAAAAAGCTCCTCAAAAACCCTAATTTGCAAGTATTTTTACTTGCACCCTTTGGGGTTGAATGACTAAAAATCACAACAGGGGCCACTATAGGGGCCGGGTCCTAAAGGTAAAATCAACCAATAAAATGTCCCATAAAGCTTACAAAAAAAAAGGTTCAAACATAAATTACAAGTAAAAAAATAATCTTCGGCGGGCTACTTCATGTGGAATCCGTGGGTTCAACCATCGCCGGGTTCAGGTCGGTCCATAATAACCCACAAGCTGATTCTTGTGGTTTAAACCTCCCCTTTGAAAAAAAAAGCAAACCGTTGGAATATGCAATTCATGAATAAGAAAAGGGGTTAGATAATAATTTTTCCCCGGGGTTGATCTGCTTGAAATGGGGCCCTCATTCCCAAAGATTTGAAACCCTTCAATTTTTGTCCAAATGATGGTTTTGGTGGGATTTGATTCCCACATCCCTTGGACCTCAAAAGTTTGCCCTCAAATTTTGCAGTTCAAATGCAGCAGGACTCTGTTTCCCAAAGTAATCCATGGAAGAGTTTTCCTACAAAATCCCAATATCTAAATATTAATGATGTTTGTTTTTTTCCCTCCTCTCTAGGTGTATCTCCCCTTTTAACAAAACAAAGGGCTCATTATACTGATGTTTCTTTCCAACCTTTCAACGGTTTGTTTCCTCTGACTCATCCCTGTTTTTTCGATCCCTAGAGTCTTCTAACAATTGGTCCAACGATATTACTTCAGGGGGAAACCCCCCCGAAGGGTTGGGACAGTGGGGTTTGACATCTTTTATCGTGGAACCCTTATCTTCAAGTAAAGGGATTTTTACTCTGCACACCTGCCTCTAGGGGGCTAAATTCCATTTCTGGGAATGGTTTTTAAATCCCCCAATTACCCAAATCTATCTTCTCTAAGGGATGATAATCTCCCTTTGCCAGGGAGCTCCTGAAGGGGTATCACTGGTGTGGGGGCAATGCATCCATCAATCCTTGTTGCTAATTTTATAACAAGTTTTCTAAAGGGCCCGAAGTTTTTTCATCTAAGGGCCTCCCCTGCCATTAAACCTTGACCTCCCCAATTCGACTATATGCTACATCACTCATTCCCCCTTCAACTATTAATAAAATTTTTGTGGATGCAATCAATTTTATGTACCAATGTAAAGTCAGTAATTGTGCACACTTTTCACAAAAACAATTCCAGCCAAAACCAACTCACTCCGCCACTTATCACTTTAACCAACATACAAATTTCGCAACAAGAATTGTTGCAAACCCCCTTCCCCTTCCAAGGGAAAAGGAACAAACAACAACTAACTAATAGCTTCTTTTAAAATTTCAACAACAAAAAGAAAAGGGGAACAAAAAACTAAAACTTCCACATACACGGAAAAAATTTTTACAAGTACACCCCTTTAATTCAACTTTGCCACAAATGGGAAGAATCAATTTTAAATTCAAATGAAATAAAAATTTTAATACCATCTTAACTACTTTAAGTAAATGTGTGTTTCAAACAAAAATTTTTTTCTTTTTCCACCAAATTCAATTCTGGGAAAATTATACATTCCACTTCCCAAATTTTCACACACAACACCAAAAAACTCCTACACACTCCTTGCACTTTTTCCACTTCAACACAATTTTTTTTAACCGAAATTAAAATAAGAAAGGCACATTTTAAAATTTTAAAATCAATTCCTTTCACAAATTCAACTCCCCCACTTTGGTAAAGATGCAAATTTTCAATTCAAACAAGACAATTAAATCCTTCATTTTAACTTGTTTTGAAATCAAATAAATTCCTTTTACACACTAATCAAATCTAGAAAATTGCAAATTCCCCCCAATTCTGAATTCAACAATGCAAAAAAAAAACACAATTCCCCTTTCCACACAATTTGCACTTTCCAAATTGCCTACCTTCCCCTCCTTCACGGGGAATAAGATAAAAAATTACAACAAATGTCCACTTCCAACAACAATTTTTTAACTTCCCAATAAAATACTCACGCCAATTAGTACCAATACAAAAAATTCAAATTAAACCCAATTTCAACAAGGACAAACACAAACCAAGGTAACAACAAAAAAAAAAAATACATTCACTTTATCCAATTTTCCCCTCCCTTTCAATTCGGGTTTACAAAGGTAAACCAAAAACTTTCAATTCCCAAAACTTAACAAAAAAACCCTTCTCAATACCTTCAAATTTAAATACGCAAGAAGGAAAAAAAGGCAAACCTAAATTTCAACAATTCCTCCTCTTAACCATAAGCAATTTTACAGCAAAGAAGATAACAATATAAGGTCAAAAATCTCAAATTCAACAATCCCCCCCTCTTAACCTTAAGTCTGTACCAAAATAGATGTCCTAAAGGGGGGTCAACACAATCAACTAAAAAGGGGTGAATTTTAATGATCATCTACGCCCCAAAAAAGGGAAAAAAGGGTCAATATTCCAAAGAAATTTCCAAATTGTGATAATTAAATAATCAAATGACAATTGCTAGAAGGGGGAAAAAGAAATGGGATTTAAATTCATTAAAAATTGCTTTCAAATTTCGAAATTAGAACCCCCAATTTCATAAGAAAAAAATACATAAAATAACAAATCCTCACCAGATAGACCCAGTTTGGAAAATTTGATCAAATTGTAATTTGTTGATATAACACAAACAAAACCAAGTCAAATCGCCGCAAATTTTATTAAGGGAAAATTTAAAAGCAAATGCTTGAAAGAGTTACTCTCTCTCACACAAAGGGGGTTATTTTTTCCCAAAATTTTAAAAAAACTCCCCAAAAACCCAATTTGCAATATTTAACTTTCCCCTTTAGGGAAATACTAAAAAATCAAACTATCCACTATAGGGGGGGCCGGTCCAAAGGAAAATAAACCAAAAAAATGTCCCATAAACTACAAAAAAAGGTTCCCAAACAAAATTACAAATAAAGAAAATAATCTTCGGCAGGTACTTCAGATGGGAAACCGTCGGGTTTAACTCTCGCCGTTCAGGTCGGCCATAGATAACCCACAAGCTGAGTCTTAGTGAGTTTTTCCTCGCCTTGTGAACCAAATAAGCATCCCCTGTTGGAATATACAATTCATGAATAAGTTTAAAAAAAAAATTGAATAATTTTTTCCCGGGGTTTGATATTTTTGAAAGGGGCCCCTTTCCCAATTTTTTTAAATCCTTCAATTTTGTCCAATGATAGGTCTTGTGGGTTTTTTTTACCCCACACAATCTCAATGAACAATCAACTTACAAAGATTATCCGTTTTACAATCACCCAATAAGCCCAAAAAAACTTTAAAATCTATCCTAGTATGACTCACTAGAGAAGAAAGAACATAAAAAAAGATGAATCAATATGACCAAAAATTCCCCTTTCCACACTCCCAAAAACCCAAATTTTTTTTTGAAATTTAAGAGGTTTGAAAAAGGATGAACCCAAATTCCACACGCAAAGTGCTCGGTTATTTCTGTAAAATTGGCCCCTCAAACCCAATTTAAAGCAATTTTTTATACTTGCTACTCCTAATGTTGAAAAGGTCAAAATTAAGTTTGCCATTTTTTTGGGGCTTACCCCTAAATGAAAATTACAATCAAAAAAAATTTTTCCCAAAAATGTTTAAAAACCATAAAATCCACGCAAATAAAAAATTAATTAAAATTGCTTTTCAAAATGTGGTCTTCTATGGGTTTCATCAGCACGTTACCCGCTGGTTCGGGTCGGCCCATTAAAACCCACAAGCTGATTTGAGGGAGTTGTCCTTCCCCCCTATAAAATATGATAAGTGTCCCTTTTGGGAAACAAGCCCAAATAAATAAAAGATGTTAATTTATAAATAATTCCGGGGTTGATCTACTCAAAATGGGCCCCACGCCAAAAATTTTCGAATTCCTTCCAACAACCCAAATTTCACGCCAATCACAAAGAGCATTTAATCTCAAGAACAATCAACTTTAAAAGATGATTATCAACGAATTAAAATCACCAAATTAGCCAAAGAAACACAAATCATCCTAGATAATCACTAGAAAGAAATAAAACATACAACAAAGAAAATCTATGACCCCAAATTCCCTTTTGCACCCCGCAATTCCGTTTCTTGGGTTGAAATTGAAAAGACGTTTAAACAAGGATGAACCCTAATTCCACACGGAAAGTGCAGGTTTTTTCTGAAAAATATGGCCTCCCAAACCCCACTATAAAAAGTTTTTTATACTTCTACTCCTGGGGTTAGAAAATAGTCAAAATTCAATTTGCCATTTTTGAGGTGTCCCAGTTTTAAAATGAAAATTACAAACAAAATAAAAGTTTCCAAAATGTTTACAATTTTAATACCACGAAATAAAAAAATATAAAAATGAAATTGGTCTTAAAAATCCCGGTCTTTTTATGGGATTCCCCCAACTCAATGTTATTCAGTGGGGCCCATGGATAACCCACAACTGAGTCTTGGGGTTTGTCCATTGCCCATAAAAAAAGCAAGTGGGCCTGTTGGGAAAAAACAATACAAGAAAAATGGAAAATGGGGAAATTCATAAATAATTCCGGTTTCGATCTGCACAAAATGGGCCCTCATCGCCAAAAATTCGAATTCCCTTTCCCAAAAATGCCAATTCACGCCAATCACTAAAGACATTCAATCTCCCCTAAAATCAACATTACCAAAAATGATTGTCCCCCGAATCAAAATCACCAATAAAACCCCCAAAAAAGACTCAAACACCCTAAAATACTCACTAGAGAAGAAAAACATACAACAAAATGAATTGTATGACTCCAAAACTCCTTTTTCGCACTCCGCCCACAATTTTTTTCCGTTTTTTGAGTTAAATTGATAAAGGGTTTTAAAATAAGGGAACCTAATTCCACACGTGAAAGTGTAGTTATTTTTACAAAAATAGGCCTCCTCAAACCCTACATAACATTTTTTTCTTGCCCCCCTAGGGTTAGAAAATAGTCAAAAATTATAATTTGCCACTTTTAAGGAGCTAGTCCTAAATGAAAATTACAACAAAATAAAAGTATTCCAAAATATTCGACATAAAAATCCAAGCAAATGAAAAAATATAAAGAAATTGGTCTTTAAGATGCCGGTCTTATATAGGATTCATCCCCAAACGATCGCCGGTTTTTTGGGCGGGCTGTGGATACCACCAAGCAAAATTTGAGGGAGCTTGTCCATTGCCCTATAAAAATGTTTAAATGGCTTGTTGGAAAACCAATGGAAAATAATAGAAAATGGGTTAATTTTATAAATAATTTTGGGGCGATCAATCAAAACGAGCCCTCATTGCCAAAATTCGAATTCCTTTCCCAAAAAGCCCAAATTTACCCAATCACTAAAGAGTATTCAACTCAATGAAC
>JBBMOL010000555.1:125200-168391 GCA_037954665.1 Laguncularia racemosa
ATTTTCTACAGGGCATTTTTTTAAAAGAAGAGAAAAAAGAAAAAGATTTAAAAAGTTAGTTTATTTAATTTTAGTTAAATTATGTTAAAAATTTTCATATTTTACCTTTTACACAAAATTTTTAATACAATATTGAATAACTTGAAATTTAAAAAGAATGGAAAATAAAAAAAATTTTTTTAAGTAAAATAAATTACTAATTAAAATAATTATCCCATAATTTCACCCACCCTCTTTATATCTCTCCATCTTACAAATCAAGTGCTTCATTCCTCTAAAGATCATATCTTACTTTCTATTGTTGGAAACCTATACTTATTGATCATTAGCTAGTTTCTAAGGATCATCAAACTTAAGCTCTAATACCATATAAGTTGTAATGCCTCAAAACTCAGGACGCTACTGCTCGCCACATGTGCTTATCAGACAAGGACAAGTTAAGGCTCTTAACTCTACTTTGATACCATTCAAGCCTGTAACCTCTAATACCTGACATTTATTTATTTAATAAATCCCATACTTCTAGCATATTACAAGTACATCTCAATCCACTCTTCAAACTTTTGAAACAAATCTTAACAAATCATTTATAGTCAAAATCTAAAACAATTTAACTTCCAAGACTCACTAGTTTATTATCTTCCAAAGAAAATAATCATTATTATAACTAGAGAACTCAATTTCCTATCTCCACTTAATCACCATAATAATAATACAAATCTTCATTCTCCCTCTCCTGTACATTTACTCCCAGGTCTTCTTCATGGGTAACTATAACTCCTTAAAATTTCATTCAATAAAAACTTTATCAAACAGGTTACAATAAGAAAGTAAGTTTAAGCTATAGCCCCAAATGAACCCAAGATAAGTCTAGAAATTAGAGATAACCCAAAATATCATAAGTTGACCAAAGTTAACTTAATTAAAGCAAAGGTCAACTAACTCAATTCAGCCTAATAACATAAGTCTTCCATTCGATACCCTCAGGAAGACGTGAGTAGACTTAAAGCCTTAAAGCTAAGACCCGAGTTGACTTCGAAAAGATTTGATAAATAAAATACTAAGGATTCACATGATGTCCTTTTCCAATAGAACCGTTGGATTTGACTCATTAAAGTTCAGTTGAAAACCATCAATTGTGCTAATTTTCACTAAACTCCTTATTTGAGAGTTCAATCTTATTCTCGATATTTTACCTAGTAAACTAAATGCGAATTTTATCAAATTTCATGTATAGAGCCAGTACTTAGCCCCAAACATTACTTAAGTATTAGATTTAAAAACCCGAACTCAGTTGACTAAAGTCCACTCTAATTTCACTTTAGTCAACTTTCGATAAATAATTAGACAACTCAAAAAGACTTGCATTGACTTGAGTTTAATCCTTTCCAAATCTATCCTATCTAATCCCAATCGTGAGGATTAATAGCCTGGAACATAGATCAGCAAAAATAGATACAAATTAATAAAAAACCAAATTATAAAACTAAATCAAAATCGAAAATTCCTTAAACCTTGTCTTAAAAGTCGTCTAAGCAATTAAGCTTGAAATCACCCCCAAATCTTAATCTATTTTAACCAAAATTTTCCTAATAAAATACTACATCTTTAATTACTCAATAATACACAAAATAGTAAAAAATCTAAACAAAACTCCACCAGTTACATCCCATTCTCTAAAATGCCACCAAGAAAAGTCAAACTTCTCCTCCAAGCTTTGAAAATTCAACTCTTATCTTATCTTATCTTATCATGATCACAATTATTACATTTGACCTTATCTCAATCCTACCCAATTTTATCTTGTCTAACATAAGAAAAAGACATAAAATAATTTAAAAGTCGACATATGAAAATCGGATCCAAATAAAATGTACTAAACATATGATTTTTCCAGTTTTTTTCAAGGTTTACTTATCTTAATCTATCTTATCCTATAGTTAATAGATCTTACCTAAATTTTACCCTATTATACCTTAGATATACCTTGCTTACCCAATAAAAGAGCTTGGCCAAATTCTAAGAGATGAGACCACAAAAAAATAAATTAGGAGTCCTTCTTCACGTGAAACATCACCATGAAAACCCATGTAGCTTAACACCATTCAATTCACCCTTTACTATCTTAGTTTAATTTGATATAAAATGTCCTAAATTAACATGATTAAAATGGGTTAAGGACCTGGAGATATCAAGGAAAATTTTGAGTTTTAGAATCTTATAAATAAAAGAAAAATTACATTTAAATTCCATCCCCCCAAAACACCTTGTTACTTAACCTTGTTTCACCCCATGTTTGAGACCATCTTACATAATCCTAAGCTAATCAAAATTAGCCCAAAATTTTTCATGACTAAGCTAAGAAGGTTAAATAAAAATAAATAAAAAATCAGCCCAAGAAACTACCTAGAAGCTACCAAAATCTGCCATCCCCTATTGACTATGTCAACTCTATATGATTTTACCACCTTAACCTTATCTTATCTTATACAATCACTACCCTAAAACTTATAAACCTAGGCCAATTATAAACCTAAAACTTGCCTAATCTTGTCCCCTTAGGTGTGTTGATGTGCTTAAAACCAAGTCTAAGCACATGCAAAACCAATTTGAAAGACAAACACACAATGTCAATCAAACTTGTTAATCAAATAGCACAAATCCTCAATACTTGTAACCAATTCCTCAACACCACGTGATCAAGATTGAAATGAACCAAATATGTTCAGCTTTGATACCAAATATGATGTTCCTAAATTAGGGGTTAAGCACATGCAATTGGAACAAATTATAAACCTCAATGCACTTGATCAATCTCAGCTCAAAACTCCAATAATTTGCGTGAACCCTAATGGAGAGCAATGAAATCCAAATGCTCTAATTTGCAAAGTAACAATTCCACAAGGATCAAATCCTTAAAAAAAAACTAAATACAAATGAGTGCCATGTGAATTTCACACAAAACAGCAAGAACTAATTCAAAGATCCGCTTTCCCAATAAAGTGATCCTTGGTTCAATTGAAGCTAAATTGAACGTTAAAACTTAAGGGCTAAAACCAATCAATTGTAACAACATGAAATTGATTACAAATGTAATCTAATTCGGTCAATAACAAATCCAATTTAACCCTAGATACAACTCACTAGTGATGAAAAGGAAATTGCAACAAGGAAAATTTGATATTACTCACAAATTAGCCTTAAAGCCACTCGCCATAACCTCAAAATGGGATTCAAAATTTATAAGAGAAATTTGTGGAATTAGGAAACCCTAACCTTCAACACATGAAGTGTGTCTATTTTGAAAATTTTGCAAAAAAAGTCCCTCAAAACCCTACTTAAGCAAGTATTTATACTTGCCCCCTTTAGAGTTAAAAAGTCTACAAAATTAAAACTATGCCACTTTTAGGGTGGCTGGTCCTAAAACTTAATTACAACCAAATAAAAAGTGTCCCAAAAGCTTACACATGAATAGTCTAAAGAAATAATTACAAATAAAATAGTCTTCATCTTGCTAGCTCTTCTATAGGATTCGTTAGCCCAACTCATTGCTGGTTTAGGTCGGTCCATAGATAACCCACAAGCTGAGTCTTAGTGAGTTTGTCCAACGCCTTATAAAGCATGATAAGTGTGCCTATTGAAATATACAATACATGAATAAGAGAAAAGAGGTTAGTAAACAAATAATTTCAGGGTTGATGTGCTCAAAATGGGCCCTTATCGCCAAGATTTGAAATCATTTGGCTCTTACCCTAATGATAGGTCTTGACAGATTTTGATTCCTATCATGTTCCAAATCATAACTTAAATTAATTTACAAAACAACAAAACTTAACTAGTATAAAAAGGGAGGTAAAAAAGTAAATTTACCCCTATAAGCAACTCCACTTTTGACATGCCACTTACTGCCCATTTTCTCTGAAAATTTTCCACTAAACACACCTCATTTTCCCCAACAAGATCAAAAAGTTTCACCTAAAAATAACCCCACTTGCATCCCTAAAGACAATCATAGTTTTGTACCACTAATTTCTAAATCCAAGGTAAATAACTTCCAAGAAGGTTGAGCTATCTTTAGACCGCCTTAAGGAAGTTACTAACCTACTTATTTTCTATGTTTTAGGTACTTTACTTTAGGAATTTTCATCAAAGTAAGGTAATCCCAATTTACCTAAATAATTTTTCATAGCATATTCATCATATTTACATTAATACTACTTATATGTAATAGTTGTAGATTCTAATCACAATTCCACATGAAACAAACTTCATCTTTGTAAGATTATCTTATTTATTTTCCATTTGGAATATTTTTCCAATAATTAAACATATTTCAAACTCCCAATGAACATCAAAAGTGCAAAGAAAAGATATTAAGACCTTATCTTCAAATCATGAGGACTTATGACCATCTATGACCTATTAAACATCCATGGACACATTCTTGACATATTTTAGACATTTTATGGACTTATATTCATGGACATACTCTTGACATATGCTTTAGACACATATTTGCCTTATTATGGCAAGGACAAGACTTTACCCGAACAAAGACCTAAGTGCGGACCTTGAAAACGGACCGATTCCCTAAACAAAGGACTTAACATTAAAAGACTTTAATAAAATATGGGATTGACAATGGGATACTAGATTAGTTTATTTTAAATGTAGTTATTTGTTATATGTATAAATATTTCTCTATGTTTATATAAGTTTTTTAGAAGATTGCCCAGTTTTACTCGAGGATTACTACGATCCTTGAAAAAGAATGGCAAGGTGAGTACCAATGAAGATTGCCACTTGATTTGTGCTTGTAATTTTAGTAGCACCTAAAGTTAAATGCTAATGAACCCATGTGTGTGTTTGATTTGGTTGATTGTTTGATGGATAAGGCCTAAAGGAAAAGAAAGTAAAGTTGCATGTATTCATGGCTATTTTTGTAATTGATGGAGTGTCTGCAAATTGTTTGGTCACCTCCTAACTTATGTTAAGCATATCGAAATACTTATTTTGAAATGGATCATGCATAGCATCTTCTTTCATATTTTCATATATTCCATCATAGTTACATAAATAATGAAAGGATGTCCGGAGGGAGCTTCCTATTCTAATAATACAAAAATGACTAAAGGATTGTCGTGTATTGGTATGAATCCATGTTCATTATTTTGTTTTGGGCACATGTATTTGGAGGTGTGCGGGCAAGGAAAACATTATTTTCTTTTGGTTTGTCCCAAGTCCTTGCTTAGAAGATCATTCTTCTAGCATAACTATTAATATATAAAGCGTGGCTTTAATTTATGTTGCCAAAAATGCATGCAAGTGTGATGAAATCGGTAGCCTGAACTTTGATGGAATTTTAAAATGATCCTCAACCTAAGGTCAAAGGAGGGCTATATTGGTTAGAAATATCCTCAAACCTCATGTAATTTCCGGTTGACTACATATGATGATTAGCATATGATTGTTCATGCATTAAAAATGTTAACTTGTTTGTTTTACATGAAAGGTAGTTTTGAGCTGGGATCTTACTAAGCTTTATAGCTTACCCCCCTCTAGTTTACCCTTTTTGCAGGAACTGTTTTGGTTTTACCCCGGTAGAATCCAAACAATAGTGAGAATCTTCAAGATGATGGTAGATAAGCGAGTGAGGAAGAAGACAATTTGAATAGATATTTTTACTTTTATTTTAAGTAGACTTTTCTATATGAATGTAATATTAACCATATAAACTTATTTCTCTATCTATTGTATATGTAGAACTCTATGTTTTATATTAATAGACATTAGCCATAATATTAGTAGAACTGTTATGTTTATGGTGGTTTCTAGAGTAACGATTTCTTATATACCATGTTGAAGTTTGTGTGTACTGAAATTTGGCTAATCATAGACTTCAATATAGGCAGGCTGTTATGACTAAGGTAACCCCTAAGGCATGATAGTAACATTTTCCTCAGTGCCTGCATCGAAAAACAAATATCCTCAAGGGGTGAACTAACACCTAATACATATAACCAGCAAACACATACGCATGATCAAGCATGAATTAAATCACATACATTATGTAGATATTCAACATCAATTAACAAGTTCATGTTTTACTTAAGTCCACAAAACATCAATGAAGTACACATGACCCCATCAAACATACTTAAAAGTTTAATCCTTAACCCAGTGTTGGGAGGTGTCACTACGAGCCCTAACACCCATGAGTCCTTAAACCTTAACTAACCCAGATCATTTATAAGCATGACTCCACTAGGGACAATGTCACACAAGATCAGTGGAATGCTGCCTAGGGATTTTCTACTATAGGCCCTTAAGTCGAGCCAAGTACATACAACAAGCAACTTAATCACTTAAACTAGTCCATCTAACTTAATACTAACTTAACAAGCACAAGGAACAATCAAAGTTACACATACTTGGAGTCTTAGTCTTAAACATGTCTAGTCTTGAACTTAAAGCTAAGTTGTATTGTATAAAAATACTAGTAATATGCTCTTAACACTAATTTAAAATAATCTACATTTCTTAATTCTATTCACCTAATAGTTATATGATTTCTTCTTTTACTCTATTGGAGTTTCTAGGGTTTTAATGGATGTCTAGGTTGTATGGAAGTTTGTTTAGATAGAAATTAAATTGAGAAACAAAGTGTCTCTAAGTACACAGTTATACTTGAGGTCGTGTACTTAGCACGATTAGTTACACAATCATGTATAATGGCCATTATCTTTTTGTGTGTTTTTACATTTTTGGCACACTTAAGTACATGGTCGTGTCGATGGTAGTGTACCTTTCTATAGATTTTCATATTTTAAAAAACCCACGTACATGGGTATGTCATTCATCCATAAACCCTTTTATACACAATGTGTATTCCTACATAAGTAAGTACACGAGCGTGTACTTGACCAGGTACCATGTTGTTCTTCATGAACCCTATTTCCTCTTTCTCAATTTGTTCCTAAACCTAATTTCTATGATCCTAAATCTATTTAATTCTTAGTAGTTGTAATTTCTAATGTTGCTTTAGTGTTCATTCCACCCTTTTCCTTAATTCAAATTCTGATTTAATCATATAATCAAGGTTCGTTAATTTCCTCAAAGTTATAATCAAAATCATAATTCAACTAATGAAATTCTTACAAAAAGCATAAGTGACCTAAAGGAGAACTATAAGACCAATTCAAATCTATCAGGTAAGGGTTGTAATTATCAATATTGTTCATGTCGATGATAAATTAGTGAATTTATAAACTAACTTGTTAACAGATTGTTAAGTTATGAAACGAGACGAAAAGAACGTGGAAGTCAAACGAATTAAGGGTTCTAATTACAATCCGAAACAAATCAGTGTACAAGACTCCAATGTTACATTAGAATTAGTAAATACTTTGATCAATTAGGCTTAGGAACAAAATTAGAGAAAAGGGAATAAGGGCTCATGATGAACAATGTATACACAATTAAATACATGCCCATGTACTTACCCATGTAGAAACACAAGTGTGTATACAAAGGTACACAGACAAAGGATACACCCATTTACTTAGGTGTGTCATATTACAAAAATCCATAGAAAGGTACATGACCGAATACACGGTCGTATACTTAGGTGTGCTAAAATGCCGAAATCACATAGAAAGATACATAGCCACTAGCATGATCGTGTTGTAGCCCATGTTCCTCTACACGCCCTCTCATATGACTCTGTTATCTTAGAACACTTATACTTTAATTCTATTTTTTAATTCCATGACTCTAAACTAAGATAAATGCATGATAAGACCTCAGGAAAGGGAATTATACAATTAGAATATATCTAATCAATTAATATGAACTTGGACTAATTGTAGAATAGAACTAACTTTAGTCTTTTATAATTTACAGGCTTATATCCTTTCCCTAGCAATACAAGATACTATAGTAGGAACATCCATCCAAGTAAATGTTTACCTTGTTCTACTGTTTGTGATTATTAGCGTAGTTGTTTAATGAAATTAATTAAATGTTGGAGTTTAAAGTATATGTTGCTTGTGTTAGGCTCGGCCTAAGGGACTATAGTAGTAGATCCCTAGGTGGCACCCTGATGATCGGTATATCGCATTATCCCTAATGGAGTCGTGTATCAAAATGATCTAAAGTAGATTATGATTAAATGTGGCCCATAGTGATAGTTCTCATTTGCGGTTATATATATATATATATATAAATATTATGTGTGTATTAGGGTCATGGGTACCCATATGTTGTATGTTGATTAATTGAGATTAAATAATCTAATGACTTATTGAATAGCACTATTGTATATATGAATGTGATATTGATTCTTTGTAGCATATGCATGTCTATGTAGTACTTACATATTGGGCTTAAGCTTGTCCCTTTTTATTTTTCAATTGTAAGCGAGAACAATGAACACATTAAGTGTGATGGAATGGGAACTTAGTGGGACATTATATGAATGAATATAGGAGAAAACATTATTATTATGTTGATGAAGAATGATAGGAAATCAATGAAGAACTTTTAATAGAACTCATGTTTGATGGGAATTAAACATTCCAATCACAGGACCGCTTACTCAAGCTAGAACTAGAGGGCTACAAAACTTTACATTAAGATTTCTACATGATCAGATGCAACCCAAGGAGAATCATCTAGTTTCTTCATTCATTTTGTATGATTATTTTACCTTCAATCAAATACACTTGTCATTACTTCGAGACGACAACCGATGACTCAAGCAAGCATAGAACGTTGCCCTTAAAAGCTGGTAACTTATGTTGTTAAAGCTGGTAGCTTATCTTGAAGAACAAGTGGTGTAGGAATAAAGGTCGGCTATAAAGGTCGACGATGTAAATCCTAAACGCCAGCGGTGTAGCTATTTTTAAGGTGGCAGCCTAACCTCCCAAATGTCGATGGTGTAACAATTTTAGGCCAATGACTTACAATTTAGGTCGACTACTTTATGTTATTTTGAGCCAGTTTTTCCTTCTAATTGAAGTTGACATTCTTTTATACCTTTGGAATAGAAACAAAAGGACAAAACTTGATGTTTCAAAAATACAAAACTTGAGTTTTCTCTCATACTCTTATCAATTATTGGATTGTGGCAAGTGATGATATTGGGGTTGATGTGTGATGGGAAATTTTCTAGCATCGCCTATACCTTTAGAACTAGATTTGTTTGATGATCCAAATCGCTTATATTTTACTTTATATATTTATCTAATAAATGTTTAAAAAATAATCTTACAGATACAATAATAATTCTCCATGAGATGCCAATATATCCTACACTAGTTGATGGCCACAGGACATCTTCAGATTTACAATCAAAGACCCGCTGCAATTGTTTCCATTTCGAAGCATTGGCTCATGAAGATTTATGATATTTTGTACTTTGTAATTGTTCTATAGACTATTTTATGTTGTATTTTCTTTTGGGACACTTTCATTTTGATTGTAATTTCCATTTGGGATTGGCCACCTTAAAAGTGGCAAAGTTGTAATTTTGTGCATTTTCTAACCCTAAAGGGAGCAAGTATAAATACTTGCTTAAAGTAGGGTATGAGGAGGCCATTTTTTAGAATTGAACTTCACTTTTACGTGAGAGGGTTAGGGCTTATTCCTAATTCAATTACTCTTATCAATTTCAAATCCCAATTTGAGGTTGTGGTGAGTGGCTTCAAGGTTAATTTGTGAGTAATATCAAATTTACTTTGTTGCAATTTCCTTTTCTCTCTAGTGAGTAATATCTAGGGTTGAATTGGTTGTTTTATTGACCGAATTTGATTGCATTTGTAATCAAATTCTTGTTTCTTAATTTATTGATTTTAGCCTTAGTTTTAACCTTCAATTTAGCATCTTCTTGGAACCATGGGTCATTTTGTTGGGAAAGTGAATCACGAAATTGGATCTTCTTGTTCTTGTATGTAATTCACATAGAATTCTAGTGATTGTTGTTATATTGGAGAAGATTATCATTGTTGGATTGTTAATTGCAACTTTGAGCATTCGGATTTCATTAAATCTCCATTAGGGATCACGCAATTCATGATCCTATTGAACCAGTTTTTAATTATGAATTGAAGTTGTTTCTTTGATTCATTTGCATGTGCTTAATCTTGGTTTTTGAGCACATCAATGTGCATCATATCAAAAAATTCATGCTAAGACTATCCTCTTGCTAATGTATAATATATGGTAAGGATTTAGGTTTTTATTTTGTTATTGTGTTTGAATTGTTCAGATTACTTATTGTGAACTATCGATTAGGATTGCGATTGCTTGATTCTGCATTAGGATTAGGCACATCATAATTTAGTATCAAAGAGAAGGTTAAGAATTAGGGTTTGTGTTGTGATTTATGTGATTGTGATTTGGGGATTGAGCGAATTAGGGTTTGCGCTATGATTTGTGTGATTGTGATTTGGGGATTGAGTGAAGATTGAGAATTAGGGATTGTGACGTGGTTGTTTAATAGTGAATGAAAATTAGGGTTTATACTATAAATTGTGTTGTGGGTTGATTAGATTTGAATTGGAATTGAACAAGGGTTGAGAATTTGGGTTATATTGTGATTTATGTGAATTGTAATTTGGGAATTAAATGAAGGCTGACGTTAGGGTTGTGTTGCAGTGTGTATGTGTGTGATCTTGATTTGGGAATTCTTGTGTTAAGACTGCAATTCAGCGAAGTATGTCAAACAATAGTGTGAACGGAAGATTTGGGAATGAAGCCAACAGTTAGGTTAAAAGAGGAGGTCAAGGACTTCATACTACAGGTGGTAGGAGAAATTTGGAAGAACAATTACAGGATCTAACCACCATTGTTGTTAATCTAGCAATGCGAGTGGATCAGATAACATTACCGCAATAGCTAGTGGCAAATCCACAGGCACCTCCACCTAAAGTAGCCATTAATAATGTAATTAGGGAAGGAGCATTAGGAGGAAATTGGGGAAGGTAAGTTAAAGGAGATTATCACTATAAACACCTCATTTTTGCCCCCCATTTAAATTTTTATAATAATAAATAAACATTAATAGTAATAATAATAAATAAATAAAAGCTTGGTTTACGAGATAATGAAAGTCAAAGGAAGAATAAAAAAATAAAAATAATAATAAGAAATAAAATAAAATAAATAATAAAATAATAAAATAAATAATAAAATAATAAAAATAATATATATAAAATATAGTAATAACTAAGTAACAAAAAATAATATTAATAACATTTTCAAGATTAAAATATGGGTCTCTAAATTAAGCTCGGGAATTTCAAATCAATAGAAAATTAAATAAGGACAATAGCTTAAATATAAATTGATTACAGAAAATAAACAAGAAAAGGGCTAACCCAACTGGTTAACCCATGCGCCCAAATAAGCAAAGGAAGCTAAAGGTCACGAGTTTAAAACTCCTAGGATGCACTCTGGAATTTTTTTCTTTCGGTTGAAAAAGAAGTGCCATGTGGCAACATCTCATCGGCTGGCAAAAATCATGCGCGGCACACGTAACCATCTTCTCCAACAAGCCAACAATCGCAAAACAAAAGGGAGAAGAAGTCAAAGCAAATCCGGGCATGTCTAAATAGTTATTTTTTTAATTGTTTTGGATTATAACAAAAACAAACTTCATAATTCACAAAAATGAACTTAATCTAATAGATTGGCATCAAATTTTCAAGATTAATTCGAATCTCAAACGGATAAAAATGGGTCTCAACAACGAGCTTAATCCGAGCTTATCAAGTCGATCTTTGCGAGCTTATAAATAGAGCATGGCTTCGTGAGCACGACAGAGGATGGAGAATCACCAAAAAGCACACACTCATAAGCCTTAACCAGAGCTTTCTCTCTCTAACAAAGCTACCACAACTCCACCTTCTCTTTAAATGATGTACTCAAGGGATTTTAACACCAATCAACAAGAACACACGCAATTAGTTCAATTCCAATTAAAATAGCATGAACAAATTGTAGATAAAAATCCCTAAATGGTGTGAAATTAAGGACCAATAACCCTCAATGGCGTGAATCAAATTAGAAGTACTACAAGTGGATTCTAATACCAACCAATTACAAAGGAACAACTCAATTCCAATCCTTATAATTGGCATGAAAACCTAGCAATACATGAACCCTAATTTAGCATGAAAGGAACAAACAAAGATCAACCAATTATAACTAGATATTACTCACTAGCAATAATTGGATGCAACTTAAGAAAATCTTGATATAACTCACAAGAATTGTTAAACCAACTCGCCACAATTTCACAAGTGAAATTGATAAGAGTAGAGGATGCGTGAAGAGGAGCTCTCTACGGCACAAAATTCAGATGTGTAATGTTCAAAAAGTCCCATTCTAACCCTACTTTGCAAGTATTTATACTTACTCTAAATAGGGTAAATTTAACAAAAAAAATTACAAGTAAAAACAACAAAATGTAGCCAGTTTCTAACAAAAGGAAACTACAAATGAAAAGATCATATGTGGTCGGTTTCTTCACCTCCATGGAGCAATGTAGGACCGGTTCTTCTTTGATTTATGTAGGTGCATGAATAACCCTCAAACTGAGCATTAATGAATTTACCCACCATCTTGTAAAAACCAACAAATGTACCTACTGAAATGCACAACAAATATATAATAGAAAAGAAGATACTAAACAAATATCATCGGGGTCTAATTGTTCAAAGAGAACCCTCATCGCCAAATTTTGTAATCTAATGGCTCTTATCCTAGTGATGAGTCCTATAGATATGTAATTCCTCTCACTAAATTTCCTCTTCACAAGCACAACCTTGAAGCCAACTATAGGTATCAATAGGTTCCTCAAGCCGTATAGATTAAGAAAAACCCCTCCTTCACTTTCAACCAGATAGTGGCCATCAACAAGCACTCGAGCACCGCGACTCGGAGAGATCTAGGCACAAGGCAAAGTCAACATTCGAGTCTAAGACCATTACGCAGCTAGGCCAACACTTCCCCGCACTTCAACAACTACTGAAGACAGTTGCCGACGGAGGTTCCAGCTACTGCCCACGCACATGACCCAACCCAAGTTCCAACCCGCCTGCATCTAACCCGTGTCTAGGTAAGTGGTGTCCTTATTGTTATTAGCATTATTATTATTATTATATTAATTGGTATATTTGATTTCATTTTCTTATGGTGATTAGAATTCAATCAAGTAAATATAATTAATGAAGTGAATTCTAAATTGATTTAACAACTTTAATTAATAATGGTTAATCGTATATATAAAAAAAATGTCTTGTCACGTAGAAAAATTAATTTCTTGATATAAGAATTTAATTGATGTCTTTTTTTTTTAGTTTTTTTTAATTGGTAAGTGAAAATTAAGCTTAGAATTTTTCTCTATTTTTAAATAACTAATAAATCTATTTTAACTCTTATAATTAGAGATGATTAAGTCAATTTTTGAGATAATTGGGCGTGAAAATATAAGATTATGATGCTTAATTGATTTATATTTCATGTTCAGGTGTGGAAAAGGATGATTTGATGAAAAGTATTTACATTCAAGACGAACTGGAGATAAAAGCAAGTAAAAAGGGAATGCTTTGAAGTTAAAGGAAGTCACACAGTTTTACAAACGGCCGTGTGAAGGAATCAGGAGACTAAACGGTTCGGATACACACCCGTGTATCCGACCATGTATCAGCGTGGAAGAAGAGTTTTCAGGACAGACCAGTACACGGTTGGAATACACACCCGTGTAATCAACCGTGTACAAAGAACAAAGAAGACAGAGATATACACGGCTATTGCAAACGACCGTATGGGATATACACGCCCAGAGTTCATTGACTCAGAGAGATACACGGTTTATCTACACGCCCGTGTAGTATGACCATGTGTCTATCAAAGGAAAGATATCTTTAAATCTTTCGTCCATATTTGAAGGATATCTTCTACACGCCAGAGAGGACGCTACCCTAGGTATAAATAGTCGTCTTTGAAGAGAGAGAAAGAGGAGAGAAGGTAGAAAACACATCCTGGAATTTTGGGAGAACAACAACAGTTAAAGGAATTTTCGAGCTTTAATTCTAGAAGTGTTTCACACATGGATTTGATTATTTCATTTTGTTATTCCTTGAGAACCATGTGTAGCTAATTATTTCGTACCCAAATCTTACAAAAGTCTGATTACTATGTAACATTAGGTTTATTGCAAAATTAATGACGATTGAGCATCTCCGATTTCATCCATGTTTTTTATTATATATTATTGATTTGATGTTTGGCCAGCATTAGATTACATTGATTTCTGATAAGTTGATTGGGAAATCTCTTATTTGAATAGATCATACATCGGATGAAAAGGCTTGTATGCAATCTAGGGATAGAAAGCATAAGTTTTTCGTATTAGATTGGATATAATGATTTAATCTAATTGAGGGTTGTGGTATAATCATGCAATTCTGATTGTTGTTAATAAAAGAGGGATCTTTGTTAATACGGTTAGAATTAGGAGTTCGTGATTTTGAAAGAAACATTAACTTAGTGTTAGATGCCTCGCGGATCAGAGATAATCAATACTCATTAATTAGTTTTCTAAGGATTGAAGTTGCATAGTAATTAGATGAGTAGTAAGAGTGGGGTATGCGTTGGAACATTAAATTTGATAATTTAACTCATTGTCTGATATCCATTTATTTCATTTCTATTAGATAATTTAGTTTAATTTAGGTAATTTGGTTAAATCAATTCACCTCGAAATTGTGCGGTTAGATAGTCGGTTTGAGGTTAGTATTAGTACTTGTAGATCCCTGAGGGAATGATATCCGTGCTTAAACTCTATACTACTGTAATTGATAGGTGCACTTGCCTAATTGATCGCAAGGAAGAGTCAGAGTAAAAAGGATTTTAATTTGTATGATTGCAATTTCAATCAACAAGTTTTTGGCGCCATTGCCGGGGAATCGGCGATATTAAGAACACTAAATGCTGACTAATCTGACCATTTCTTCTCTTATCATTTGTTATCCTTGGTTTTACTTTCTTATAAAGGGAATTAATTAAATTGGTTTTCTTTGCAGTTTATGACAAGGAGTTCTTCTTCTAAACTCCTTGAATTCGACCCAGAGATTGATCGGACAGTCAAAAGGAAATTAAAGAGTGCTGAACCTGCTGTAAGTGAAGAGGAATTGCTGCTGAGTGAGAGTGAGAAATCAGTAGATAAGAACAGTCAATCAGTGAACAGCAGCGAATCTCATATTGAAGCAATGGCGGACGAACGTAGGACCATGGTTCAGTACGCTAGGCCTACTTTGGGTAGTACCGGATCGTGTATAGTGATGCCTGCAATAGAGGCCAACAACTTTGAAGTCAAGGCCTCTACAATGAATATGATCCACAATCAATGCCAATTTAATGGATTACCTGACGAAGACCCCCATGCTCATATTCAGATGTTCCTAGACATCTGTGTTACCATTAAACAGAACGGGGTGTCCGATGAGGCACTAAAGTTGCGTCTGTTTCCTTTCACTTTGAGAGGAAAAGCGAGGCAGTGGTTCAGTTCTTTGGACCGGGACTCCATCACGACTTGGACCTAGCTGGTGGAAACATTTTTGGACTATTACTTTCTGCCTTCTAAAACTGCCAGGTTGAGGAATGATATCACATCATTCCTTCAGTTGGAAAATGAGCCACTCCATGAAGCTTGGTTGCGATTTAAGGACTTGCTTAGGCGGTGCCCACACCACCAAATGCCTAACTGGTTGCAAGCCTCAACTTTCTATAATGGGCTTGACTATCCGACACGACAAACCATCGATGTTGCTACTGGTGGCACACTTGATGTCAAGACTCCTGAAGAGACTTTAGAATTGTTTGAGAACATGGCCAAGAACAACCATCAATGGAGAAACGCCAGAGCAAGACCGAGAGTGGCAGGTGTTCATGAAGTGGATATGATGACCACCATTGCGGCAAAGGTCGATGCTCTAGCTAGAAAGGTCGATGGGATGGCGATGTCTGCACCACCCCTATATTATCCAACCGATTCATCAACCGATTTCATGGCACAAGGGACTACAGAGCAGATTGATTATGTAGGTAACCCTACAAGGCCTTAGAACAACCCTTACAGCAACACCTATAATCCGGGTTGGCGCAATCACCCTAATTTTTCATGGAGTAATCCACAATTCCCTCGGGGCAATGCACCTGCACCGAGATTCCAAAGGCCTCCTCCACCACCTCTTCCAGAAAAGAAGTCCAATCTAGAGGACATGATCTCCAAGTTCATCCAAACATCTAAGCAACGCCAACAATCCATAGAGGCAGCTCTAAGGAATCATGAGGCGTCCATTCATAACTTGGAAACTCAGGTAGGTCAGATAGCAAAATTGCTTTCAGAAAGACCGCAAGGATCCTTGCTTGGAAACACCGAACCCAATCCTCGGGAACAGGTAAAGGCAGTGACTCTAAGGAGCGGTAAGGAATTGCAATCTGACACTATTGGAGTGCAAGGGGTTGCGCTTGAAAAAGGGGTTGAGAAGAAAGAAGAAGGGGGTGCTGAGAAGGAACATGGGGCTGAGGAGATCAAAGAGAAAGAGTGTGTTCAAGGGAAAGTTAAAGGATCCACTGTTCAGCCATACAAGCCTCCAATTTCGTATCTGGGACGTCTGAAAAAAGGATAAGGATCAAGAGCACTTCGGTAAGTTTCTAAACTTGTTTAAACAATTACATATCAACATACCGTTTGTGGAAGCTCTTGCGCAGATGCCCAGGTACGCGAAATTCCTAAAGGATTTGCTCTCGAATAAGAAACGGTTGGAAGATATCTCTACTGCAGTTGTTAGAGCTAAGTGTTCGGCGATTTTGCAAAAGAAGTTGCCCAAGAAGCTCAAGGATCCGGGTAGTTTCACTATTCCGTGCTTAATAGGTGAACTACCGATGGAGAGAGCTTTGGCGGATCTCGGGGCGAGCATAAACCTGATGCCATACTCATTGTTCAAGCAACTGAACTTGGGAGAGCCAAAGCAAACGAGGATGAGTCTGCAACTGGCAGATCGCTCGATCAAAGTCCCTAGAGGAATCATTGAGGACGTCCTGGTTAAGGTAGAAAACTTTATCTTCCCTGTTGATTTTGTAATCCTTGATATGGATGCAGATGTGGAGGTCCCGCTGATCTTAGGACGACCATTTTTGGCCACTGCAAGAGCTGTGATTGATGTGGCGGATGGAAGATTAGTTTTGAGAATGGGGGAGGATGAACTAGTGGTGAGAATCCCAGCAGCACTGAAACAAACTTTGAACGCCGACGATACATGTTATGCTATAGATTGTGTTGACAGGTCGGTAATGAGTGTTATGCAAGAGTTGATGTGTAGAGATCCTCTTGAATTGAGTTTGATAGCAGATGATGATGAAGTGAGTGAAAATGTGGAGATTCAAAATGTGAAAGCTCATTTGAGAGCTTGTGAGGAAGTAGTTTGTAGAAAGGGGTTTGAGAAGATTGGGGTCAGTGAGGAAGGAAGATTGAAACCGTCGATTGAGGAACCCCCAGAACTTGAGTTAAAGCAACTCCCTGAGTAGCTTGAATATGCCTTTTTGGAGGCCGATTCTAAACTCCCTGTCATTACTTTAGCTGGTCTGACAAGGGAGCAAAGGGATAGCTTACTAAGGGTCTTGAAGGAGCACAAGAGTGCTCTTGCTCGGAAGATATCTGATATAAAGGGTATTAGTCCTTCGTTTTGCACCCATAAGATCCTGTTGGAGGAGGATTTCAAACCTGTGGTGCCACCTCAAAGAAGGTTAAACCCTAACAAGAAAGAGGGCCAAGAGGAGTTTAGACTCCACCCTCTGGTGACTTAATCACAAGGAGCTTCATTTCGTCGAGCAAACGACGTTAAACAAAAGCGCTTGATGGGAGGCAACCCATGCAATTAGGTAAGTTTCATTTTTGTTTTGAGTTATCACCATATTTGTTTTTCTTTTTCCAAGGTTTTGCAGAGGAGTATTTATGAATAAGCTTTTTGAGGAGATGGACTTCAAGAAATAATCAAGAGAAGGAAACTTTTAACCTTTAGGAGACACACGGATGACATACACGGGCGTGTATCGCGCCTGTGTAGAGAGAACAGTGACCCACAGAGTAATACACGGTCAAAACACACGCCCGTGTGTCCTGACCATGTATATAAGGAAATTTTGAACAAGGTAGACACGGCTAAGGGAAACGGCCGTTTATCAAATCCGTGTATGGGGAGCGAGCCACAAAGGAATACACAGTCAGGACACACGGGCATGTGTCCGACCATGTATGAGAGGTAAGTTTTCTAACTAGAAGTCAGAGGGGTACACGGTTGTATAACACGGCCGTGTATGGGGAGCGTATGTGTTCGGGTATTTATACCCTTTTTGATAACCGTACCCCTCATTTTCAGTACACTCTCATCTACATATCTTTTCTCTCTATACATCATTCACTTTCCATTCCCTTGTTGGTTTCCCTCTCCCATTGCTTTGACAAGGTAAGATCTTTCTCATTCTTTTTCCTTTCTCTTGCTTCCCTCTCTATTTTCTCACTCAATGTTAGATTTCCATGTGAATGTGGCATGTTATGACATGTGGAGGATAATGAAACCTTAGGGCTTTTGTTTATCTGAGTATGGATGATGTTTTTCATGCGATTTGTGAAGTTTTTGCATTCTCCATTGCTCGATCGCTGTTTGGATTAGAAAATCTAGGGTTTCAAACCGTTCATGCGTGATCCTTTGTGATTGGAACGTATTTTGGATTGCATGCTAAAGGGATTTTTGCTTTAAGCACCATTAGTGCATGTGATTGATGATTCTCTCGTAATCTCTTGCAATACACGGTCGTTTATGAGTTGTTTTTCAAAATTTGGCGGGGATTTTCTGATATACACGGCTACAATACACTCCCGTGCCCAAGAACTGTGTATGATACTGTGAACCTTAATTTTGATGATTTTGCGTGCTTCCGTGATGCTAATGGTGGAGTTCCTTGTTTGCGATGTGGTTATTTGATGTATTACCTACGGGCTTTGTTTGTTTTAGACTCTTTTATTCTTGGTATGATCAAGTTCTGCTTATTTCCCTTTTCAGATGCTACGCGTCAAGACTGTTGCTCAAAAGAAGAAAAGAAGCCGATCCGAAACGGGTAGTTCAAGCCAATCTGAAGCTCTTTGATACCCTGTAAATATTCGAGAGAAGGATAAAGAATTCTTTACCCTATATAAGTCGAAAAAGGTCATCAAACCGAATGTGGTGTTGGACTGGGACGTTTTGAGAAGATTTGGGTTGGTCCAACAATTTGAGAGGCTCTTAGCTGACCGAGCCTGGTTTCACCTGTTCATGATCGAAGGAGACTTATACGAGGAGTTAATTCTTACTTTCTTAGCCACCTTCAAGATCTCAGGAAAAATGAATGCTGGTGTAAGAAACGAAGTTGAGTTTCTGGCCTAAGGTGAGTACCATAAGATGTCCATGACTGAGTTCATAGAGGCTATGGGCATCTATGATGGGGGTTTTCTTCAAACCCCTGAGTTTCGCGCCCTTCCGGTTTCGTGGGGCCCAGCGAACTCTATCTCTTTATGGACTTGGTATGGTATTGGTGCCTACAGTACCTCTCACACCAAGGCCTCTCAACTGAGAAATAGAGTACATCATATCCTACATTACGTTATGGCTCGCTCTACCACTGGTAGGATCGATTCAGAGGGCATTGTTAACGCTAGAGACTTATTTCAGTTGTGGGCCATGCATACTAGAACCCACGTCAATGTGGGTGTTTTTGCCGCTTTTTGTCTTCAGCGCCAGGCAGAGAAAGGACCGAAAGGGGTTTTCCTAGGTGCTCTAATTATTAGAATTTTGAAAAATCTAGGTCTATTCCCACATCGAGCACCTAGTGATTTCATTGGGCGATCTCTAAAGCTTAAGGCCAGGATATTAAGCGATTGGAATTTCCAACCAATTGACGTTGGCACTGAAGAGGAGATAGGGGAAGAGGAAGAAGAGGAACCACAACTGCAGGCTGAACCTTCTGTCCATGTGCAGATGCTAGAGCCGGTTTCTCAGCTATCGCGTGATGTGGGAGAAATAAAGAAAAGCCAGAAGATGATGAAGCAGAAGATCACTAAGATGGAAAAACGGCAGAAGGGACTGAAGAAGTTTTTAATCGATTTCTTCACCGAGCTTGGTGAGAAGTTAGACATTCAGTTCTCTTCCTGTGCCAGCTCAAGCGAAGAAGACGTGATCCCTCCCAAATCGATCAACCGACAGAGGCATACTGAGGGAGGATCGTCTTCTGCTCCACCTGCTCCATCAAAGGAAAGCCCCCATAGGCCAGGTAAGGAGCGAATGGTTGCTGAGGAAAGCTCCGACGATGAAGACTATGTGTCTAAGAAGGATGATGACTGATTTTTCCTAACTATTTGCTAACTTGTCTGTCTAACCCTGAATTATTTTTGTTGACTATTCGCTGTGACTTTGACTATCTATGATAAACTTGGATGATATTGACTTGTGCTTATTTGTTTTGGTGATAATCATTTCTTTTAGTTTCTCTTTTAGTGTGTTTTGTTTTTAGGATTTTATCTATACCCATTTAGACTTTCGCTGGTGCTGATTGAATGTTGAAAGCTGATGATCTCAGAAGGATGATTCGAGGATTTTGCACTTTAATGGAGTTTCCCCTATGAATGACTTGCCACTTATAGATTTCAGGGGAGTTTCAGTTTTCTTTCTCCTTTTATTTTCCTTGTTTCTATTTTCTTTCCTTAGTGTACTTTGAGGGCAGACATTGGGGACAATGTCTAATTTTAAGTGTGGGAAAGGGAATAGAAAGAACAGAAAGATATCACAAGAGCAATGAACTTATGGACTTTTAAATGCTCAATTTCCCTTGTTTAAGTAACATTTGGAAGCTTAATGATGATGAGAAATAGTTACTCAGGAAACATAAAATTCTACTTGTATAGGCAGCTATTTCATGGGAAATTTTTTGAATTTTGTATTATTCTCTTATTTTGTATTCTCTTTACCTTTTTAGAGTTATAGTATGGTATCCATGTGAGGGAGACTTACTTGTTATTTAGGCTTTCATTTCAGATTTAGGATTTGATTTTGCGATCTTGAATGAAGGAACAAGTGATACTTATAGCTTGGTGACTTTGCCCTACAAAAATAATGGAATAGAACACAAATTGGGAGTAATTTGATGATAAAAAAAAATGATGAACAATAACAAATAGTTCAGAAGTGGATCTCATTGACTCGAGTAATTAAGTCCGAGGGGTGCCCTTTCGGGGGAATAACATCTATTGACTTGGGTGATGAACTCAGGATCATTGGCTGAAAGCTCGCTACAAGGGTTATAAGTAAAATCCGAGAAAACTGAACTAAATGAGACTTTAAATTAGAATATTTGGATTCGAGTGGTAGATGTTCGAAGGGGTATCTTAAAACCTAGTAGCCTAAGATCGTCTGGTCTGGGACTTACTGGCCAAGGAAACCGCTCTTATTCACTGAAAAAAAAAAAAGAGATTGATTAGTTAATTCAACCCGAACAAGTAAATCCGAAGGACGCCCTCTATGCTTGAGGGGATAACGTCTGTTAACTTGGGTGACCAGCCCGGGATTATCGATTAAAAGTTCGTCACATGGGTTAATTGACTAAGAAAAGGTACTAAAAGGTTGAACTCCCAATCCAAAAAGGGAAAAAGATCCAGGAAATAAGTGGAAGTATATGCCTGAGTTCTATGATTGTAAGTCTAATATTAACTTTGAGATTTTTGGTTAAATGATAAAGGGTAAAAGTTTCACTTACTTGGATTAATACTGGAAATCTACTATTGGTATTTTGAATACAAGTGCTTAATAAGATTGAGTGATAAGAAAGGCGAATTGTGGAACATGGTGGCTATCCTGGTATAAAGTGGGGTTAATGATTGAATTTCTTCCTGAGTTTTAAGAATTTTGAGAATTGAGACTTTCATATGTGTAATTTTCTTGAGGACAAGCAAATGCTTAAGTGTGGGGAAATTTGATAAATCTATTTTAACTCTTATAATTGGCGATGATTAAGTCAATTTTTGAGATAATTGGGCGTGAAAATATAAGATTATGATGCTTAATTGATTTATATTTCATGTTCAGGTGTGGAAAAGGATGATTTGATGAAAAGTATTTAAATTCAAGACGAATTGGAGATAAAAGCAAGTAAAAAGGGAATGCTTTGAAGTTAAAGGAAGTCACACGGTTTTACAAACGGCCGTGTGAAGGAATCAGGAGACTACACGGTTTGGATACACGCCCGTGTATCAGCGTGGAAGAAGAGCTTTCAGGACAGACCAGTACACGGTTGGAATACACACCCGTGTAATCAACCGTGTACGAAGAACAAAGAAGACAGAGATATACACGGCTATTGCAAACGACCGTGTGGGATATACACGCCCAGAGTTCACTGGCTCAGAGAGATACACGGTTTATCTACACGCCCATGTAGTATGACCGTGTGTCTATCAAAGGAAAGATATCTTTAAATCTTTCGTCCATATTTGAAGGATATCTTCTACACGCCAGAGAGGAAGCTACCCTAGGTATAAATAGCCGTCTTTGAAGAGAGAGAAAGAGGAGAGAAGGTAGAAAACACATCCTGGAATTTTGGGAGAACAACAACAGTCAAAGGAATTTTTTATCTTTAATTCTAGAAGTGTTTCACACATAGATTTGATTATTTCGTTTTGTTATTCCTTGAGAACCATGTGTAGCTAATTATTTCGTACCCGAATCTTACGAAAGTCTGATTACTATGTAACATTGGGTTTATTGCAAAATTAATGACAATTGAGCATCTCTGATTTAATCCATGTTGTTTATTATATATTGTTGATTTGATGTTTGGCCAGCATTAGATTACATTGATTTCTGATAAGTTGATTGGGAAATCTCTTATTTGAATAGATCATACATCGGATGAAAAGGCTTGTATGCAATCTAGGGATAGAAAGCATAAGTTTTTCGTATTAGATTGGATATAATGATTTAATCTAATTGAGGGTTGTGGTATAATCATGCAATTCTGATTGTTGTTAATAAAAGAGGGATCTTTGTTAATACAGTTAGAATTAGGAGTTAGTGATTTTGGAAGAAACATTAACTTAGTGTTAGATGCCTCGTGGATCGGAGATATTCAGTACTCATTAATTAGTTTTCTAAGGATTGAAGTTGCATAGTAATTAGATGAGTAGTAAGAGTGGGGTACACGTTGGAACATTGAATTTGATAATTTAACTCTTTGTTTGATATCCATTGATTTCATTTCTATTAGATAATTTAGTTTAATTTAGGTAATTTGGTTAAATCAATTCACCTCGAAATTGTGCGGTTAGATAGTCAGTTTGAGGTTAGTATTAGTATTTGTAGATCCCTGAGGGAATGATATCCGTGCTTAAACTCTATACCACTATAATCGATAGGTGCACTTGCCTAATTGATCGCAAGGAAGAGTCGGAGTAAAAAGGATTTTAATTTGTATGATTGCGATTTCAATCAACAATAACAATAATAAATAAAATATGGTAATAAACGTAAATCTAGTTGGTCCCTTTTTCTTAATTAAAATTAAATAAAAACACTAAAGGTTTTACAAAGAAGCGAACTACGACTTGTTTGATCTAGAATAGTAAGTACATAGGTACTCTTATAGGGCAACTCTAAAAAAAATAAAAAAAAATATTTTTAAATGATTATTTCGTTTTTATTTTTTTTTTCGTATTTTCTTTTGTGCTAAAAAGGATATCATAAAATAAAAATTTCAGATGTTAAGGTGGTAACTTTAAAGTTTTAATAGGATAGCCCCCGAGTTAAGAATCTCTAGCTTTTCTTTTTTTTTAAAAAAAAAAAAACGGTTTTGTTGACTAGTGTTAAAGTTAAAATTAATCCACTCAATTAATTCTAACTTAACAATTTTTCCCAACTCCAGTTGGATAGCAACTCCAAATAAATGATGAAAAAAAAATTCTAGTTCAAGTCAAAGGTTTGTATTAGATGGGTATAAGATCTAATGTAAATCGAATTAGAAAATAATAAAAATTTTAAATTAGTCTTGATAGGATGGCAACTCCACTTGGGACTTTTAGTGGGCTAACCACCTAAGCCTTCTGAAATTATAATTTATTTTAGATATCTTTAGTTAGCATTCTTTTTGTAAAATATTGTTTGTGCTAATGTTTGTATTTTCTCATGACCTAGAGATTTGATAAATTTAGCCTTTATTGAGTTTTCATATGTATGATTGTGTGATTAGATACAATCAGACCCAAGCCGTTTAGGACCTTAGGATGGAGAGCCATTATGTAAGTTTCGGGCGAAGTGAAGTAATCACCACTCTGAGTCCATTTCTTCGAAAAAGTGGGAGGCCATAGAGCTTGGAAACCTTTTGAACACACCTCTTTGCATACATGAGATCATGAACTGGTAAATAATTAACAATGTAGTATCTTATTTTTTTTTTTCTTTTACACTTTGGAGTTTGGATGCAATTTCCTTTTTGTAAACATTCCCTATAAAAGAATTGTCATCATGGTAATTATGTATTTGTTTTGTAAAATATTTGTTTATAACTAGAAATTTTCATTTTGTAACTCTAATAGATAGCTAGCGCTATAATTGACCATCTTCTCTACAAAGAGATCTGTGTTTGCAAGCCTCTAGATCCTAAGCTGATACTAGACCATTGGCTCACTCTATACAGTCTTAAAGAGCAATCCTTCATCCAAGACAAAATAAGGCCCATCTTTGCACTGATGAAAATGGATGTCAACCTACCTTTGATACGGTCTATATTACACTTCTATGAGCCTAAGCTCGTAGCTTTTTTTATTGAGCCACATGAGATCACCCCAACCATGGAAGAGTATAATCAGCTTCTCTAGGCCCCTCCACTTTCCAATGGGATATGATGTGCCTTACTAATTAGATAGCAAACACATCAACAAGTGGTGTGATCACTAACTTCACAATTAATCCCCAAATTCACGAGATTAATACTAAATTGATGTAAGGAACAAGCAATTGTATAAATATCAATTGAAAACAATGGAAATGAACTAAAATTCCACTCAATTTGAAATGATTCAAATTTGAAAATGGAAGAACCCTAATTCACGTGGACAAGGACCAGTTACCAACAAATTGCACTTAGATATTACTCACTAAACACAATTTGAAAAAAAAAAAAAACAAAAAACAAGAGGAAGATTGATATTACTCACAATCCACTCAAGTTGGTCTCACCAAAATTTGATGTGCTCAAAATCAAGTTCAAGCACAATCAAATGACTCAAGAAAACAAGCCTTAAGTCTCTTACAAAACCGACTCAATGGACTAGGAAATTGCGTGACCCTAATGGAATTATGATGAAATCCAATGATTTAAAGATTCAATTAACTTCCACTAATGAGCAATTTCACTAATCAACAATAAGAACAAGATAATCACACGTGAAATAGATGAAAAAGACAAGCTCAAAAACCATGAACTCACACCCTTCCAACTTTGCCAATTCACGCCAATCACTAAGAGCAATTCAATTCTCAATGAAAAATCAATCTTAAAAGATGATTATTCTTGAAAAACAAACTCAAATATATCCAAGAAAGTTCCAAATCTACCCTAGATATGAATCACTAGAAAATAAATGAACATACAACAAAGATGGAATCGATATGACTCACAATTCCCCTTCGTCGCACTCGCCACAATTCCAATTCTTGAGTTGAAATTGATAAGAGTTTTGAACTAAGGAAAGAACCCTAATTCCACATGTGAAAGTGTCTCTCAAATCTGTAAAAATTGGCCTCCTCAAACCCTCTCTTAAGCAAGTATTTATACTTGTTACTCCTAGGGTTAAAAAGTGCTCAAAATTACAAGTTTGCCACTTTTAAGGTGGCTAACCCTAAATGAAAATTACGAGGAAATAAAAGTGTTCCAAAATGATTACAACATAAATAGTCCATGCAAATGAAAAATATATAAAAGAAATTGGTCTTCAACTTGCCGGTCTTCTATAGGATCCATCGACCCAACTCATCATCGGTTCAGGTCGGTCCATGGATAACCCACAAGCTGAGTTTAAGGGAGTTTGTCCATTACCCTATAAAATATGATAAGTGTGCTTGTTGGAAAACACAATACAAGAATAATAGAAAAGAGGTTAATATATAAATAATTCCGAGGTCGATCTGCTCAAAATGGGCCCTCGTCGCCAAGATTTGAAATCCTTTAGTTCTTACCCTAATGATAGGTCTTGTCGGATTTTTATTCCTATCACAATTTCGCTTAGAAATTGATAAGAGATCTTTTGCATGCAAGGGAAAACCTCATGGCAAAGAAAGTGTATGTTTTAAAAATGTCAAAAGCTTCTCAAAAACCTTAGTTAGCAAGTATTTATACTTGCTCCTATTAGGGTAAAAATAACACAAAAATTACAAAGATGCCACTTAAGTGGCCAGTTCCAAAATCAACAAAATATAAGTACAAAATGGTCTTCAAGTGGCCAGTTCTTCACTTCAATTAAACATATTGTTGGACCGGTTCTTCTTTGATTTATGTAGGTCCATGAATAACCCATAAACTGAGCTTTAGCGAATTTATCCACTATCCTGTAAAAACCAACAAGTGTACCTACTGGAATGCACGACAAATATGAAATAGAAAAAAAGATACTAAACAAATATTCTCGAGGTCTAATTGTTTAAAGAGGACCCTCATCGTCAAATTTTGTAATCCCTTGACTCTTACTCTCGTGATAAGCCATGTAGGAATTTGATTCCTATCATTTCATTGGGCCTTAAGAAGATTTGCCCTCAAATCTGATAGGTGTTCATGAACATCATCGGGTAAATAGAGTGATAGGTCTATAACATTACATATAGTAGAGACTTTGTATCCTCCTGGTAAGCTATTTGTAAAAATATCACTGTAGTCACCCAGTACCTGAGATACCATAAAGGGTAGTTGCTCTTGCCCCTCCATCTTTAGGATATACCACATCTGCAATAAATATGATGGTCTATCATCTGCTATAGCCTTCCTTAACTCAAACTGTTCCTCTAATAAGGTCTTCTTCTTCCCAGTTTTACTTATATGTCTCTGAACCTCTTGGTCCTCTCAAGGTTTACTCATCTACCTCTAAACTTGTTAGACCTTTGAAGGTTTATTTATCTACCTCTAAACCTCTTGGTCCTCTGAAGGTTTACTAATCTACCTCTGAACCACTTGGACCTCTGATGGTGGCATTGGGTTTAACACTATACGTTTACCCTCCTGCTGGAACATATAAGTATTTCTATAGTCATCATGCAAAACCCTCCTATCATACAACCAAGGCTTGCCAAGCAATATATGGGATATACACATGGGAAGAATGTTACATTCAATTTCATCATGATATTTATCCCCTATACTGAAAGGTACCCTAGCCCTCTAGGTAACATGGAGACTATCCTGCTCACTCAGCCAATGTAATTCATAGGGTTTTTGATATGAAGTAGTTACAAGTTTCAATTTCAATACTAACGATATAGCCACTTCATTAATATAACTACTACCATCGATAATAATAGAACATAGATTACCTTGTACTCTACAAGAGGTATGGAATAAATTTTTCCTCTACTCATCATCAATAGTAGGAAAAGTAGTCGCAGCTCGTTGCAGTACATTAAAAGATAAATATCGATCACTTGACATGGTTTCTTGCTAACTTCAATAAGCTAACAACACACTTCACACCACGTTACCAACAACAATACAACACACATCCACTTAACATAGCAACACACTACAGTAACATGACCATGCCTCACACACAACTCCCATGGTGTAACACACAACTACGCAATACACACACCACGGTCTCACTCACACACCTACAGTGTAACACACAACCAATACAACACACCTACACGGTTTACCTACGCACTACGGCAACACAAAGGCAAATGGGAGCAAATATAGATACTTCTCCAAATAGCAAGCAATTAATTCCAACTAAGCAAAATGTGTTTAAAGTATCAATATAAAATAGCTTCCACCCTTTAATGTTTGCTTTAGAAATTCAAAACTTAACCACTACAACACACTCTTCACCACTACACAAACACCACTTACAATCTACAATGTAGCAACCTTTCACAACAACACAACAAATACACCACATTGCACCCTTCACCACACAAAATCACTACACCACACACACACTCACTTACGGTATAGCACACACACACTTTACCCCTCTCCCAATCATGGCACAACAACATAAATGAAACTCTTAATGAAGCTTCTCCACAAATGGTAAGAAATAATTCAAATTATATTCAATCAATACTACACAATAACTCTTCAAACTTAATTTGTTTTGAATTCAAATAATTTCCAAATTCTCTACACAAAAGCAAATCTGGAAAATGTAATTCACAATCCTTTAATTCCGAAACAACATTCAAGAAATTCACTTCTCTTTTGTCACAAATAATGTCTCTCTAATTCCGAAACACACACAAGGAAATATACCTCCTACTTCCCCTTCTTCTCATGGTAAGATCAAGATCACAAGGATTACTACAAGATCTCCACTTCCACTTCAACAACTACAAACATAACACAACAAAATCACAATTAACTACTTCAATCCCACTTCAACAATTCGAATCAAGAAATAAAATTCAAGAACCCTAATTTTTTTAATTGAAGCTCATGCAAACCTTATTCCACAACCTTTGCTCTAATACCAAAAAGTATAATGTGCTCTGATACCAAAAAGTATGATGTGTCTTACTAATTGGATAGCAAACACATCAACAAGTGTTGTGAACAACAAATGGCGTGATCACTAACTTCACAATTGATCCCTAAATTCACGAGATTAATTCTAAATTGACATAAGGAACAAGCAATTGTATAAATATCAATGGAAAACAATGCAAATGAACTAGAATTCCACTCAGTTTGAAATGATTCAAATCTAAAAATGGAAGAACCCTGATTCACGTGGACAAAGACCAGTTACCAACAAATTGCACTTAGATATTACTCACTAAACACAATTTGAAAAAAAAAAAGAAAAAGACGAAGATTGATATTACTAACAATCCACTCAAGTTGGTCTCGCCTAAATTTCACTTGGAAATTGATAAGAGATCTTTTGCATGCAAAGGAAAACCTTAGGGCAAAGAAAGTGTGTGTTTCAAAAATGTCAAAAGCTTCTCAAAAACCCTAGTTAGCAAGTATTTATACTTGCTCCTATTAGGATAAAAATAACACAAAAATTACAAAGATGCCACTTAAGTGGCTGGTTCCAAAATCAACAAAATACAAGTACAAAATGGTCTTCAAGTGGCCGGTTCTTCACTTCAGTTGAACATATTGTTGGACCAATTCTTCTTTGATTTATGTAGGTCCATGCATAACTCACAAACTGAGCTTTAATGAATTTATCCACTGTCCTATAAAAATCGACAAGTGTACCTACTGGAATGCACAACAAATATGAAATAGAAAAGAAGATACTAAACAAATATTCTCGAGGTTTGATTGTTCAAAGAGGACCCTCATCGCTAAATTTTGTAATCCCTTGGCTCTTACTCTGATGTTAGGTCCTGTAAGAATTTGATTCCTATCAAGATATATGTGTTAGATTTAGAGGTTGGGCCAGCCAGCATATTCAGCAAACTTTTGGGGGTTCGTAGAGTGATAATCAACCAAGCATTGGAAATTAGCAATGGGTTCTGTCTTCAAATAGATGAATTAAAGACTTGGTTTGTAGCATGATTCGATGATAGATGTAAGAAGGATATCTTATGTAGAGATCCTAAAAATTACAAATAAAGACGGGTTTATGCTTTCATCTTAACAACATTTGTAACTATCTTTTTTCCTACTGGGGCCTTCCACATTCATTATAGAGTTATAGAATTGGTATTTCAATTCTTGGAAGGAAAGTCTTACATCCCGGCCCTTTTAGCTGAGCAGACTCGAAAATTGAATTTCATAAAGAAAAAGGGTCATGGAATCCTCCACTCAAATATTAACCTTATTATAATCTGATTTGTAAGCTACCTTAAATGTTTTAGGCTAAACATGGTTAGAAAGTTGCTAGCCCAATAGGTGGACCTCATAGATTCATGTGTAGAAAGGATAAAGCTATCAGGCGACCTTCTTAGCCATAATTAGGCTAAAGTACTCAAGGGTTTCAGTGTTGAAGACATTCTATGGATTTCTAGATGAAGTTGCTATAGTAAGATTATTCTAATGTGCAGAAACTTTCAAGTCATTCCATTGATTGGGCTTAATTGATGCGTAGGCTATCATCAAAATTCAGTGGTTCACCAGCTTAGCAACATCTAAGACATAGTTAACAAGCCCTCATTACAAAGGGTCATGGTTGAATTTCAGGACCCAAACATGATAATAGCTAATACGATCGCCAAGTTAGCAGAGATAAGGGCCCTATAAGAGGCTCGAACAGAGAGGCCTAATATCGACCTCGGGGAATTGGATGGTAAAGTGGGAAAACATCGAGCTACCAGGGATTTTATCATCAATCAATTATACAAGATAGGGGAAGAGATGTACTATGCTCCTTATATCACTCAACTTATACCAGGCAACCTAAGCCTAGAAATGAAAACTTATGTGGAACAGGTGAGGGCTTGGATGGAAGTCCATTTTGAAACCATAGAAAGCAAGAAAGATGTATGGAAGAATAGATTCAAGGAATCTAATCAAAGGAACAAGGCAATTGAAGCCCAGCTAAGGTAAACCTAGGCAAGGGTTAAAACACTAGAAGCTACCATATACACTAAGAGGAAAAAGAAAGATTTAATGCCTACCTAACCAAAGAAGAGGAAGCTCAAAAGTTAGGAGAAATTATATCATAGTATTTCTTTCTTATATTTTTTATAATGCATTGAAATCCAAAGTTTGCAATATTAATAAAATTCCAGTATTATTATATCGTTAATTAAGTGCTGGTTCTTTCGCATCTGTGTGTGATACATGTATCATACCCATTCATTTTTTATATATAAATAAACAAAAATGATAAATAAATGCTTGCTAATAAAAATCAAGTCTGACTTTCCAAGTATCAAAGATAGCTCCTAAACAATTAAACCCTTCGAGAAGTCCAATCAACACCCACTCTAGGACTAAAATGGCTAGCAATGGCAACAACAATGGCAACAGTCATGTCAATAGTGACAATAGCAATAGCACTGGTACCTCCCCTGATCCAAGGATCATATCATTGGAACAAAAAATCCAACAATTGACCACGTAACTCCGTTTCTTGACCGAGAGCATTGGTCTCCTTCGTGCCACCCAACCTGCTCAAGAGGAACATTCAGGGGCTTAAAAAAGAAAGGCGGTGGAAATCTAACCACCAAAATACAAGGAAATCAACTCCCGACTTAACCTTACATTTGAGTATGAACCAAAAACGACGATCAATATAAGGCCAACTTCGAATGAAATAAAGAGGGAAATGGAAGATAAGTAGAAAGAAATAGAGAGGAAACTCTTCCAGCAACTGGCTGATAAGATAAAGACTTTGAAGGCTCCCACCAGTTTTGATCAAATCGGCATCATAAACCTATTGGTATATGGGGTAAATGCTTATCCAAAAAAATTTAAGGTACTAGAGTTTGAGAAATATAACGGCACTGGTTGTCCTAAGATGCACATAAGGCTATACGTGCAAAAAAATGAATAAATACACACAATACGACTAGCTCATGGTCTAAACCTTTCAAGACAGCCCTACAGGCCTTGCTCTAATATAGTATGCACAATTAGATCTCAATCAAGTCAACACATGGGATAAATTGGCCCATGAATTTTATGAGCAATATAATTTCAACATCGAAGTTGCCCCTTTGGTGCTGGATTTAGGGAGCCTTTGAAAGAAGCATAGTGAATCCTTCAAAGAATATGCTCAGCTTTAGATAGCTCAAGCCGCTAAGGTTTCCACTCCAATCTCCGAAAAAGAGCTAACTTTCATCTTCACCAATAAATTAGAGAAACCTTATTTCACACATCTTGTGGGATAAACCTCATCCAGTTTCGCAGAAGTAGTGGCAGTAGGATGCAGGATAGAGAATGCCATTACATCTGAAAAACTCCAAACAACTGACTCTCCTAAAATCGCATCATCCTCAAAACTCGTGGGAATAATAAAGGTAAAGAAGCTGTGATTAGTATGGTTAACTCAAGCAAGATTAGAAGGATGAGGTCTCACATGTGATGTGCTCAAAACCACTTTCAAGCACAATCAAATCACTCAAGAAAAACAAATCTCAAGTCTCATACAAACCGATCCAATGGACTAGGAAATTGCATGACCCTAATGGAACTTTGATGAAATCCAATGGTTCAAAGATTCATGTAACTTCCACTAATGATCAATTTCACTAATCAACAATAAGAACAAGAGAATTACACGTGAAATGGATGAAAAAGACAAGCACAAAAACCGTGATCTCAAATCCTTCCAACAATGCCAATTCATGCCAATCACTAAAGAGCATTCAATCTCAATGAACAATCAACCTTACAAGATGATTATCCACAAATTACAATCACCAATAAGTCCAAAAAAGATTCAAATCTACCCTAGATATGACTCACTAGAGAAGAAATAAACATACAACAAAGATGAATTGATATGACTCACAATTCTCCTTTGTCACACTCGCTACAATTCCAATTCTTGGGTTGAAATTGATAAGAGGTTTGAACTAAGAATGAACCCTAATTCCACACGTGAAAGTGCTAGGTTATTTCTACAAAATATGGCCTCCTCAAACCCTACTATAAGTAAGTATTTATACTTACTACTCCTAGGATTAGAAAATGGTCAAAATTACAAGTTTGCTACTTTAAGGTGGCTAGTCCTAAATGAAAATTACAATCAAAATAAAAGTGTTCCAAAATGATTACAACATTAATAGTCCATGCAAATGAAAAATATATAAAAGAAATTGGTCTTCAAGATGTTGGTCTTCTATAGGATTCATCGGCCTAGCTCATCGCTAGTTCAGGTCGGTCCATGGATAACCCACAAGCTGAGTATAAGGGAGTTTGTCCATTGCCCTATAAAATATGATAAGTGTGCCTGTTGGAAAACACAATACAAGAATAATAGAAAAGAGGTTAATTTATAAATAATTCCAAGGTCGATCTGCTCAAAATGGGCCCTCATCGTCAAAATTCGAATTCCTTTAGTTCTTGCCCTAATGATAGGTCTTGTTAGATTTTGATTCCTATCATCTCCTCGAGCCTCAAAAAGATTTGTTCTCAAATCTGGTAAATCAAATGCAGTAGAGACTTTGTTTCCTCCTAGCAAGTCAGTAGAAGAAATATCACTGTAGAATCCCAAAATCAAAATACCACGGGTGGTGATTGTTTTCTCTCCTCCATTTCTAAGATGTATCTCATTTGCAACACAAATAATGCTCCGTTATCCAATAAAGTCGCCCCTATGTCAACTGGTTCCACTAAAACTGTTTACTCCTTTTCTAACTCATCTGTATGTTGCTAATCCTCATGGTCTTCTAATGGTTGGCCCAACTGCTCATTACCCTCTAAAACCTCTAAAGGTGAACATAACTGTCTCTGAACAATCTGGCTATCTGGTGGTCTGCACGTCTGACTATGATCATCAAGATCCTCTGAAGGTTAGCACATCGGTGTCTGACAAATTTTATGCTCTAAGGGTTGGCTCGAGTCACTAGAGCCCTCAAGAACCTTTGAAGGTTAGCATACCTACGTCTGCACAGTTTGGTCCTCTGAAGGTTTAACCATGTGGCTATGATCCTCAAGATTCTGTGATGGTTGTTTTATCTGTCTTTGCATCTCCTGGACCTTTGATGGCAACATAGGGTTCAATACTTAAACGTTTACCATCTTTTTTGAACATATAAGTATTTCTATACCCATCATGTAATACCATCCTGTTATACAACCATGGTCTACCAAGTAATATATGAGATGTATGATGAAAGCCATGATGGGAGTCAAGCTAAAAGGTGGATGTTGATCCTCTTGAAGTGCCACCTGGACCGATCACAAGAACTCGAGCGAAACGATTCAAGGAAGCACTTAACGGGCTGATAAAGGATATCCAAGAAGCTAAGAAAGATTGGAGCAACCATGAGAATGAACTTGCATTTGTACAAGTCATTCAAGGAGATCAAAGCATAGGAGGTTAAAGCTACCGACCTTGACAACGCTGGCTTAAAAGCTGCCGGCCTTGAACCGACGTTGCAATTAGAGCTCGATAGAGGGACTACGCCATCCACTATGCTACTGGCATATATACTCGGCGTACATCCTACGCCGCCTATACAAACCGCCTTCTACGCCGCCGGCGTATATACCCGGCGTACATTGCCTGTTTGTTATGTTTCCGCAACTTTATTATGTTATGTCGTTTTGGGCTTTTGTTTTACGAGTTGTAAACCCTATTAAAAGCTGCTAGGGATGGAAAATAGAATATAGAACATACATACAACATTGAATATTATAATTTGAGAGAATTCCTCTCTTGGTTCTCCAAAGAACTTCTCTTGAACTTATCGGATCCCTTCTGTGGCGTTCAAACCAGACTTATCAATCGATCTTTCATCCCGATTATGGCGTCAACAGAATATACTAAGGTTCTTGCCTCACCTATAGGTAACGGGTCACGGTTCCACTTTGATTGTTATGGCATCTTGGGTTACAATTCCAAACGTATTGGTATAGGGTTTCGTCACACGTGGGCGTGGTTCGTATCAGTTTGGTATCAGAGCTAGGTTTGTTAAACATCAGTTCGGTTTGAGAAAGGTAACATCAAAACCCTAACTCCAATCGTTCATATCAAGTTTCGTATTACATTGCTTCATACTCAAGTCTATAGTGTTAATTGTTCCTTGAGTAGTGTAGTTCATTCCATCAATCTTATTACAAAAAAAAAAGGGAACGAAAAAAAAAAACGAGAACGAAAGAACGAAAACAAAGACAACAAAAAAGAAAGAAAAAGGAAAATTCAAGCCCGGAGAGTTTGTTCTTGAATTCTACCGAAGAATTTGGTATAGTTTGGATTAGTTCCAAGAGAATTGAGAAGAGGGATTAGTGAGTTTATAACATCTCTGTTTGTGAAATACATGAGTGATTATAGGATATCCTTCTTTGAGTAAAGACACGTGAGGGAGTGAATCGTGAGGTTTTAATTCTATATATTTGTGTTAGTACTAACCTTTTATTGCAGGAACTATGTCGAGGCAAAATTCTCCTGAAGGTGAGAGGGGAGGTTTGATGCTAAGTTAGTGATTGAGGCGTTGAGGAGTGAGATGAAGAGAATGTTTCAGGAGGGGGTGGAATAAATTCATGAAACGGTGGAGCAGAAACTGGAGCAATCTAAGAACGTCTTTCAAGGGCGTAAGAGGGAGAGTTTGTCTAAAAGAGGACAAAAGGGTGGAGATGAAAATTCTAATGATGAGTTTGATGAACCTTCTATCGGGAGTTATAGAGGTTTATGGTAGTAGGAATAGAGGAACTAGAGGGTTGGGAAGATAGAGGAGATAGGAATAGAGAGGATAATCAATTGAGTAGTATAAAGATGAAGATTCCTCCTTTCCAAGGGGAAGAATGATCCGGGGCATACTTAGAATGGAGAAGAAGGTAGAGATGGTGCTTGAAATTGTCATAACTATAGTGGAGAAAGAAAGTGAAGCTTGCTACCATTGAGTTTTCAAATTATGCCATAGTGTGGTGGGATCAATTGATGTTGAATGGGAGAAGGAATGGCGAACCACCCATTGAGTCTTGGGAAAAAATGAAGAGGGTGATGAAGAAGCAGTTTGTTCCACTTATTACTATCATGAATTGCACAACAAATTGCAAACTTTAAGCAGGGAAGTCGAAGTGTAGATGAGTTTTTCATGGACATGGGTTACTATGATTCGAGCAAATTTGAGGAAGATAAGAGGCTACCATGGCGAGGTTTCTTCTGGGTTAAATAGAGAGATTCAAAAGTGGTAGAATTACAGCATTATGTGGAACTAGAAGATATGGTTCACATGCTATAAAGGTTGAGAACCAACACAGGAGGAAAGGAGTAGTACTAAAACGGTTTCAACAGGGTGCATTTCATCTACTTGGAAGACTAACCATTGGAGGAAGGAAGAAAAGTCTTTACCCACCAAGCCAAAAGGAGAGCAAAAGCAAGGGGGGTCTACTCCCTGGTAATCAAGGTAACCCTCCTTTTCAAGGGGAGGGAATGATGAAAGCAATGATGAAGTCAAGCAAAAAGGTGGAATGTGGATCCTCTTGAAGTGCCACCTGGACTGATTACAAAACTCGGCGAAATGATTCAAGAAGCACTTAACGAGCTGATAAAGGATATCCAAGAACCCGGGGAAAGATTGGAGAAATCATGAAATGAACTTGCATTGTACAAGTCATCAAGGAGATTAAAGCATAGGAGGTCAAAGCTGCCGCTTTGACAACGCTGCTTAAAAGCTGCCACCTTGAACCGGCGTTGCAATTGAGCACGACAAGGGACTACGCCATCCACTACGCCGCCAACATATATACCCAGTGTACACCTACGTCGGCTACTACGCCGCCTTCTACGCCGCCTACTACGCTGCCTTCTACGCCGCCGACGTATATACCCGACAACATTCCCTGTTGTTATTTTCTGCAACTTTTTTATGTTATGTCATTTTGGGCTTTTGTTTAACGAGTTGCAAACCCATTAAAAGCTGCTAGGTTAGAAAACATAATATAGAACATACATACAACATTGAATATTACAATTTGAGAGAATTACTCTCTGGTTCTGTAAAGAACTTCTCTTGAACTTATCGAATCCTTCCGTAGCGTTCAAACCAGACAAACAATCGTCTTTCATCCCGATTGTGGCGTCAACAGAATATACCAAGGTTCTTGCCTCATCATAGGCAACGGTCGCGGTTCCACTTTAATTGTTTTGGCATCTTTGGGTTGCAATTCCAAACGTATTGGTAAGGGTTTCATCACATGTGGGCGTGGTTCGTATCAAGTACAAATAGGAAGAATATCACTTTTCAAGCTCATATATTTACTTGTCCCCTATACTGAAGGGTACCTTTTAGCCCTTTGGGTCACACAAAGACCATCCCGATCATTCAACCAATGTAATGTATAAGGTTTGGGATGTGGGATAGTTTCAAGTTTCAACTTCAATACTAATGATTTAGCTACAACATTAGTACAACTACCACCATCAATAATAATACGCACAATTTCCTTGTACCCTACAAGAAGTATGGAACAAGTTATTTCTTTATCCCCAAACAATGGTTTGAAAGGAAGTCAAGTCCCGATGCAATATGTTAGTAGACAAATACAACTCACTTGACATTTTTGCTTATTAATTTCAAAAACCTCAATACACTCACCATACTACAAATAACACACCCTTACATGCCCCTACACACCCACGATGCTCACAATCAACCAACACAAAAATGCTTATTGTTACTTCAAGTAAAGTCAAGTGAAATAATTGAAGCACAATGAAATAATTCTTGGTACTTCAAGTAAAGTTAAATAAATGAAGAACACACACAACAAAATTTCAATAGATAGAATTAAATCAACTACTAGTGTTTAAGTAATTAGTTCAATTACTTTCACACTTTAATGACTTTTTGAATTTTAAGTTCTTTCTACTCAACTTTCCTTATCCTTGCTTTGGTTTCACACCAAATACTTCACAATGGGCAGCACCTCAACACATACAAAAATACACAACTTTACCACCACACTTCTCCCCTTTTACTTACGGTTCCACACCAATCATGCCTCCAACAACAATGGTCTATACTACACACACCAAAGCCCACACCAAATGCACCCACTCATCACTAAATTCAAAAATATAACCAAAACCACAACTCCTACATAAGATAAGGCAACCCACTTTCAAATTCAAAAAGGATTCAATAAGTACACAATTCCATAAATGGTAAGAAGCTTTTCAAATTCAAAAGACACACAATTAAACAATGACTTAATGTGTGTTTTTGAAATTTCAAATTGGCTTCTAATTCACACTTCAAATTGAAATTTAAATTTGGAAATACAAGTGTTACTCCCCCACTTTTCCGAAAGCAAAAGTACACAATAAAATCCACTACACCAATTGAACACTACTCTCAATCCTTCATGGTTGCTTCAAAATTTACTATACAACATGGTCAATAATAAAGGAAGCCAAAGTGTTCAAGCCTCCAAGTGTACAACAACTAAACAACAAGATAATACTCCACAACAAATTGGAATAGTTAATCTTCATGCCAACAAATTGGATCAACTTCCACGGAAACAACACAAAATTAACACTCCACTTCCACGGTAAAAAATAACAAATGGCAACAACAACAAATACACTTCCACTTCCATGGCAAGGATAACATGACATACTTCCACTTTCCACAATTTAATCCGCAACTTAACAAAATAGGCAGCAACTCAAATTTGAATTTCAACCTCTTCACTAATTGCAAACCTTCCTCAATTGGAAAAATGAATTTCAAATTCAAATAACACTCATTAACTCCCACAACTTAATTGATGTGTTTGAATTCAAATAGATTCCTTACTACAAAACACAATGGACTCAACAACAACAAAACACCACAAGCTCCTTCACGCAACAAGCTAGTTATGGCATGGATAGGCAAGTTTTCAAGTTCAAAAAATTGTTGAATTAACACTTCTACTCTCCTTCCCTTCCACGAAAATGATCAATCAAAAGAACTACAACAATCTCCCAATCCAACTCCAACCAGCAGCAAATCAGAATTCAATCAAGACAATTTTCGCAACTCAAATCCACATCACACAATTTCAGTTCAAAAATGAAGAACCCTAATTGAAGATGATAATCACAAAAATAACCAACACTTAATCCCTTCTCACAACTTGTGCTCTGCACCAAAAGATGATGTGCTCAAAACCACTTCAAGCACAATCAAATGACTCAAGAAAAACAAATCTTGAGTCTCATACAAATCGATCCAATGGACAGGAAATTGCAAGACCCTAAAGAACTTTGATGAAATCCAATGGTTCAAAGATTCAATTAACTTCCACCAAAACAATTTCACTAATCAACAATAAAAAAAGAAATTACACGTGAAATGGATGAAAAAGACAAGCACAAAAACCCTGATCTCAAATCCTTCCAACAATGCCAATTCAAGCCAATCACTAAAGAGCATTCAATCTCAATGAACAATCAACCTACAAGATGATTATCCACAAATTACAATCACCAATAAGTCCAAGAAACATTCAAATCTACCCTAGATATGACTCACCAGAGAAGAAATAACATACAACAAAGATGAATCGTATGACTCACAATTCTCCTTTGCCGCACTCGCCACCCTTTCCAATTCCTTCGGTTGAAATTTATAAGAGGTTTGAACTAAGGATGAACCCTAATTCCACACGTGAAAGTGCAGGTTATTTCTGTAAAAAATGGCCTCCTCAAACCCTACTATAAAGCAAGTATTTACACTTGCTACTCCTAGGGTTAGAAAATGGTCAAAATTACAAGTTTGCCACTTTAAGGTAGCTAGTCCTAAATGAAAATTACAATCAAAATAAAAGTGTTCCAAAATGATTACAGCATAAATAGTCCATGCAAATGAAAAATAATAATAGAAATTGGTCTTCAAGATGTCGTACTTCTATAAGCTTCATCGACCCAACTCATTCCTGGGTTTAGGTCGGTCCATTGATAACCCACAAGCTGAGTTTGAGAGAGCTTGTCCGTTGCCCAATAAAATATGATAAGTGTGCCCGTTGGAAAAAACAATACAAGAAAAATAAAAAAGGGTTAATTAAAAAATTTTTGGGGCATTGCTCAAAATGGGCGTATCGCCGAAATTCGAATTCCTTCCAAAAAATCCCAATTCACGCCAATCATAAAGGCATTCTTTTCAATAACAATCAAATTAAAGGATTACCCACGAATTACAACACCAAAAAGTCCAAAAAAACTTCAAATCATCCTGATAAACCCAGAAAAGAAAATGAAATACAAAAAAGATAAAATCGTATGATCACAATTCCCTTTGCCGCACTCCCCACTTTCCAATTCTTGGGGTTGAAATTGATAAGGGGTTTTTGAACAAAGGTGCCCCTAATTCACACGTGAAAGTGCTAGGTTTTTTTGTAAAATAGGGCCCCTCCTAAAACCCCTCTTAAGAAAGTATTTTACTTGCATCTTTTTTAGAAAGGGTCTAAATTCAATTTTTGATTTTAAGGGGGCTATCCTAATGAAATACAATCAAATAAGAGTGTTCCAAAATGATTACAATAAATGCCCGAAATGAAAAAAATAAAATTTGAATTGGTTTCAAAAATGTCGGTCTATTATAGGATTCATCGCCAACATCCTGTTGGTGGGGCCCAGGAAAACCCCAAAACTGAGTCTGAGGGTTTGTCCATTCCCTTAAAATATGAAAAAGTGTGCCTGGGGAAAAACACAATACAAGAATAATAAAAAAAGGTTAAAATTCAAAAATAATTCGGGGTCGATTGTCAAAATGGGCGTCACGCCAAAATTCGATTCCTTCCAACAAGCCAATCACGCCAACACAAAGACTTTCAATCTAATGAACAACAACATTACAAGTGATACCCACGTTTACAATCACCAATAAGCCCAAGAAACATTAAAAATCTACCCTTTTTGACTCAAAGAGAAGAAATGAACATACAACAAAGATGAATCGATATGACTCACAATTCCCTTTGCCGACTCGCCAAAATTTCCCAATTTTTGGGTTGAAATTGAAAGGGGGTTTGAACTAAGGATAAAACCCAATTCCCCCTTGAAAGTGCTAGGTTTTTTTTCACAAAATAGGCCTCCTCAAACCCACAATAAGAAAGTATTTACTTGCTATTAAACGGTTAGAAAATGGTCAAAAAAATTTTAAACCCCCTTTAAAGGGCCCTAGTCCTAAATGAAAATTACAATAAAAAAAAAAGTTCCAAAAAATTTACAACTAAATAGTCCCCCAAAAATAAAAAATATAAAAATGAAATTTTTAAAAACCGGTCCTTTAAGGTTTCATCACCCCAACTCATTGTGTTCAGTGGGGCCCTGGATAACCCAAGCGAGTCTGAGGGAGTTTGTCCATTCCCCCTTAAATTTTACAACTGTCCCTGTTGGAAAACACAATACAAAAATAATAGAAAAAGGGTTAATTCATAAATAATTGGGGAGTCGATTTAAAAAGGCCCCTCATCCCCAAAATTTTAACCCCTTCCAAAATGAAAATCACGCCAATCAAAAAAAGGCATTAAATCTAAATGAACAACAACATTACAAGATGATTATCCCGAATTACAATCCCCAATAAGTCAAGAAACTTTAAAATCATCCTAGATTGACTCCTAGGGAAAAAGAAAAACAAAAAAAGTGAACGATATGATCACAATTCCCTTTGCCGCACCGCCAAATTCCATTCTTGGGGTTAAAATTGAAAGGGTTTGAACTGGGTGGAACCAAATTCCACACGTGAAAGTGTAGGTTATTTCTACAAAATAGGCCCCCAAAACCCACAAAAAGCAAGTATCTATACTTGCTTTTCCCGTTTTAGAAAAGGAAAAAATTACAAGTTTCACCTTTAAGGTGCCTAGTCCAAATAAAAAATTAAAATAAAAAAAAAAGGTTCCAAAATGATTACAAATGAATAGTCCAGCAAATAAAAAATTTAAAATAAAATTTGTTCTTCAAAATCCCCGGCCCATTTAGGTTTCTTTCAGCCTAATCATTGCAGTTCGGTCGGGCCATGGAAACCCCAAGCGGGTCTGAGGGAGTTGTCCTTCCCCTATAAATATGAAATGTCCCTTTTGGAAAAACAAAATAAAAGAAAAATGAACAGGGGTTAATTTAAATAATTCCGGGGGGTTTCTGCTAAAAAGGGGCCCTCATCGCAAAATTCGAATTCCTTTCCAAACAATCCCAATCAGCAATCACAAAAAGCATTCAATTCAAGAAAAATAAAACATTACAAGATGATTATCCCAAATTACAATCCCAATAAGTAAAAGAAAGATTAAATCTACCTAGATTGATCACTAGAGAAAAAATAACACCAAGATGAATTGTATGACCACAATTCCCCTTTGTCGACCCCGCAATTCGTTTTCTTGAGTTAAAATTTGAAAGGGTTTAAACTAAGGATAAACCCCTAATTCCACAGTGAAAGTGTGGGTTTTTCTGCAAAATAGGGCCTCTCAAACCTACTATAAGAAAAGTTTTATACTTGCTACTCCTAGGGAAAGAAAATAGTCAAAATTACACTTTGCCACTTTTAAGGTGGCTAGTCCTAAATGAAAATTACAATCAAAATAAAAGTGTTCCAAAATGATTACAACATAAATAGCCCACGCAAATGAAAAATATATAAATGAAATTGGTCTTCAAAATGCCGGTCTATTATAGGATTCATCAGCCCAACTTATTGCCTGTTCAGGTCGGGCCATGGATAACCCACAAGCTGAGTCTGAGGGAGATTCTCCATTGCCCAATAAAATATGACAAGTGTGCCTGTTGGAAAACACAATACAAGAATAATAGAAATGAGGTTATTTTATAAATAGTTATGGGGTCGATCTACTCAAAATGAGCCCTCATCGCCAAAATTCGAATTCCTTCCAACAATGTCAAATCACGCCAATCACTAAAGAGCATTCAATCTCAATGAACAATCAACATTACAAGATGATTATCCATGAATTACAATAACCAATAATACCAAGAAACATTCAAATCTATCCTAGATATGACTCACCAGAGAAGAAATGAACATACAACAAAGATGAATCGATATGACTCACAATTCTCCTTTGCCGCACTCGCCACAAATCCAATTCTTCGGTTGAAATTGATAAGAGGTTTGAACTAAGGATGAACCCTAATTCCACACGTGAATGTGCTAGGTTATTTCTGTAAAATATGGCCTCCTCAAACCCTACTTTAAGCAAGTATTTATACTTGCTACTCCTAGTGTTGAAAATGGTCAAAATTACAAGTTTGCCACTTTTAAG